>JASDQU010960101.1:36206-62019 GCA_032191745.1 Picea mariana | reverse complement strand
TATTAAAGGCGATGGAGGCAGTGCAAAGAAGAGCACCTGATGCTGGAGACATCAACGATGCAGAGAGTGAAGAAGTGGAAGTCGAAGAAGCTGCAAGAGAGGATGTTGTCGAAGAGCGCTTGCTGAGAGTAGTTGTTAGATTGGGAGCCAGAGCCAAGATAGAGGTCCCAATGTATGAAGGTAATTTAGATGTTGAAGAGTTGTTGGATTGGATAAGATCCATGGACAAACATTTCGATTATGAAGATGTCAACGAAGAGAAAAGGGTGAAACATGTCGTCACCAGGCTAAAAGGACATACAACACTGTGGTGGGATGAATTGCAGGCTGAGAGGAGAAGCAAAGGCAAACAAAAGATAAATAATTGGGACAAAATGGTAGCCAAACTGAAGGCTAAGTTCATGCCCAAAGATTATCAGATAAATCTGTTTAGGAAGTTGCAGAACCTAAGACAGAAGGGTATGACAGTTAAGGAGTACATCGGGGAGTTCTACAGGATGAACATTAGAACTGGACAAAGGGAGAAATATGAAGAAAAATTTGCCAGGTATATAAATGGCCTAAGATATGAAATCCAAGACGATCTCAACATGATGTCAGTAAGGACAGTGGAGGATGCTTATTAGTTTGCACTGAAGACATAGGAGAAGTTGGCCAGAAAACAAATCCAGCGAGGAAGAGGTAAAAACCCAGCCCCAAACAAAGGCAAGGGAGTTACCCATGACAAGGCACATAATTCTAAGGACGAGACTGAGAAACCACATAGTCGGAAATAGGAGGAAGTTCTTGAGGAAGACGGGGTGGTGGAAGAAGTTCTTATAGAGGAAGAGGAAGAAGCAGAGGAGGAGAAGTAAGATGATATGCCTGTGGAAAGACAGGGCACATGTCTTGGGAATGTCCTGAGAAAAATAAAGAAGGAGGAGGTGAAGCTCACATTTTAGAAACACAGAGAATGAATGTTGAAGCAGAAGGAGTAGAGGATGGGGCATCCATGATGTTGAGAAAGGTTCTCTTAAAACCAGAGGCACAAGTTGAAAAGCCAGTGTAGAGGAACAATCTCTTCAGGATAGTTTGCAAGACTAAAGACAGAGTATGCAATGTGATAATTGACAGTGGGAGCACTGATAACTTAGTATCCACAGCGATGGTGGATAAATTGGAGTTGGAGATAACTGCACATCCGAAGCCATACAAAGTCTCATGGTTGCAAAAATGACACCAGGTAATGGTTACTAAACAATGCTTGGTTGAATTTAAGATAGGAGGATATAGAGATGAAATTCTATGTGATGTAATTCCCATGGATGTATGTCATATTTTGTTGGAAAGACCATGGCAATTTGACAAGAATATCATTCATGATGGGAGGAAGAATACATACACCTTGGAGAAGGATGGTATAACACACATGTTGCTGCCAATAGAGGAGAAAAAAGTGAAAGAGGAAGTCATCACAAGCATACTTCTCATGAGCGAGAAGGAACTCCTGAAAGAAGTCAAGAAAGAATAGGAGATGCAGTTCGTTGTGGTGAGAAAACCCAGATTTATCCTTACAAGTACTTCGATGGATGATTTTCTTGAAAAATTTCAGGAATTGTTGGATAATTTTGTTGACATAGTGGTGGATGAGCTGCCTGACTCATTGCCACCCATCATAAGTATCATCCACCATATTGAATTGATACTAGGAGCAAGTCTACCAAACAAAGCAACATACCGATTGACACCTCGAGAGAATGAGAAAGTGAAGAACCAAGTCCAGGAATCATTAGACATGGGTTTGGTCTGAGAGAGATTGAGTCCATGCACAATACCAACTATATTGAGTCTAAAGAAGAATGGAGGATGGAGAATGTGTACAAAATCAAGAGCTATTAACACGATCACTATCAGGTATAGATTTCCTTTACCCAAAATAGATGATTTAATGGACTGTTTGAGTGGAACAAATTTATTTTCTAAATAGATTTGAAAAGTGGATACCACCAGATTAGAATGAGAGAAGGTGATGAGTGGAAAACAACCTTTAAGACAAATGAAGGATTGTATGAGTGGCTTGTTATACCATTTGGCTTAACAAATGCCCCGAGTACTTTTATGAGGTTGATGAATGAAATACCAAAAGATTTCATTGGCAAGTTTGTGTTTTTGTATCTGGATGATATACTAATCTTTAGCAGGACTAAAGAGAAGCATTTGAGACACCTGACACTAGTGATGAGGAGACTACAATAGGAGAAGTTGTTGATAAATATGAAGAAGTCATCTTTTATGAAGACAAAACTCATTTACTTGGGTTTTGTGATCTCTTTAAATGAACTGAAGATGGATCCAGAAAAGGTGAAAGCAATCAAAGAATGGTCGTCACCAAAGAGTATGTTTGAATTAAGGAGCTTCCATGGATTAGCAAGTTTCTATAGGAAGTTCATCAAAGACTTCAGTGGAATTTGTGCACCAATGATGGATACAATGAAGAATAATCACAAGTCTTTTAAATGGATAGAGGAGGCCGAGAGGAGCTTCAATATACTGAAGGAGAAAATAACAGAACGACCAATTCTGGTCTTTCCAAATTTTGAAAAGACATTTCAAGTGAGATGTGATGCAAGTGGAGTTGCAATTGGAACAGTTATGAATCAGGATAATAGACCTGTTGCCTATTTCAGTGAGAAGTTGAATGAGACCAAGAGGAAATACTCTACATATGATAAGGAGTTTTATTCCATAATTCAAGCCTTGAAGAAATGGAGACATTACCTTGTCCCACATGAATTTGTCTTTTATAGCGATAACCAAGCCTTACAATTCATAATCAGACAGGAAAAATTGAATCAGAGGCATGCAAAATGGGTTGAGTTTATGTAGAATTTTACTTTTGTCATAAAACATATTGCTGGGAATGCTAACAAAGTTGTTGATGCATTAAGAAGGAGATGTTTGATTCTGCAGGAATTTCAGGTGAAGACCTTGGGGTTTGAACACCTTAAGGATATGTATTGTGATGATCCAGATTTCAATGAGCATATGAAGCATGTGCAAATCCTGTGCTGGGAGACAAAAGCCAGTGGACAAAGTATATGATTCAAGAGGGATTGTTGTTCAAAGAAAATCATTTGTGCATACCAAAATGCTCAATGAGGGATAACCTTTTGAAGGAAAAACATAGTGGAGGATTGGCTGGACATTTCAGCCATGATAAAACATTTGCACAGTTGAGCAGTTCATACTATTGGCTAGGTATGAGAACAGAAGTGATAAAGTTTGTGAATAGATGTAGAATTTTCCAACATGCAAAAGGAAAAAGACAAAAAACTGGATTGTATCAACCATTGCCAATACCAGAGAGGCCTTGAGATGCAATAATCATGGATTTTGTGTTGGGACTGCCAAGAACACAAAGATGATTTGATTCCATATTTGTGGTGGTGGATATATTTTCAAAGATGGCACACTTTATCCCATGCCAAAAGACCGGTGATGCAACACATGTTGCAAATCTGTTTTTCAAGGAAGTTGTGAGACTTCACAAACTACCCAGAAGCATTGTCTCGGATAGGGGCACTAAATTTGTTGGTCACTTTTGGAGAATGTTGTGGAAGAAATTGGGGACAGATTTTTTCTTCAGCTCATCTTATCACCCTTAGACAGATGGGAAGATTGAAGTGGTAAACATAAGTTTGGGAAACTTATTGAGGAGTCTGGTCACTGAGCATCATAATCAGTGGTATCAAATTCTGCCACAAATAGAATTTGCATACAATGACTCACCAAACAGGAGCACTAGAAGGAGCACTGGAAAGAGCCCATTCCAAATATTGTATGGAATGCAACCCAGGGAGTATCTAAGTTGAGCGACTTGGAATAGAGTGAGATCAGAAGCGCTGGAGAAAAAAGATTTTGTTGTAGAAATGTAGAAGCTCCATAGCCAGATCATAGGACAGTTGCATAGTTCTAACCAAGAGTACAAGCGCAGAGCTGATCAACATCGCAGAGAACTTCAATTTGAAGTAGGATATCATGTTCTGGCACATCTCATGAAAGAAAAGTTCCCTAGGGGAACATATAATAAGTTAAATATGAAGAAGATAGGACCATGTAAGATCTTGAGGAAGTTTGATGCAAACGCCTATGAGATTGAGTTGTCAGATGATGTGGGCATATCGCCCATACTCAACGTTTCAGACCTGTATCCTTATAGGAAAGATGACATAGAGGGATCAAAAGATCAAGAGAAGATTCAGTGGGAGAAACAAATGCCTATAACATAAAAACCACAAAAGGAGAAGATCGTTGATCGAAGGATTGATAAAAAGACTAGGAGGAAGACCTATTTTGAATATTTGGTCGAGTGAAAGGGACACCCAATAGAAGATGTCAGTTGGAAAAATGAAGATGATATCCAGAAGCATGGAAAGTCAGTGCAGGAGCTCATGGACAGGAGTCCATGAATTTTTGTCAAGGGGAGTGTGATGTAGGAGTATCATTAGCGAGCACACAGATCAGGACCACTCAGTGACTGGGAATATTTTCATAATCTCAACACTGGCAGTCACGACGAATATTTTGAAGCACCCCTGAACTCAGCGTCGGGAAATATTTTGAAGCACGCTTGAACGATCACGAGAGAAGTGGGAGTTTCCACTCCTGCTCTGGAATATGACTGAACTAAGATAGCCATTAGGTTAGGTTTTGGAGTAGACAAGTAGTCGGGGGGAACCCTAAGGACCCTCTAAGATAAATAGAGGTTTTGTACACCCAAATGAGGCTGCTGCAAGTTAGTAGAAGATTTCTAAATTTCAGTTATTGTTTTGATTATAGTTGTAGCCACTTTTATTTTTGAATGAAGATAACAGAGGAAAATTGACCCAATGCATRGTGYRGACATTGTTTGCAATTCCCTGTTATTGTGTTTTCATGAATGAATGAATTTCGTTACGAGTAGATGAAACTTTGAATGTTAGTATAAGTTTCAATTGTTTCTCTTTTGTCGAATCGGTGCAAGCCGTGCACACAGAATGCAAGGAGTGCATTGACGAGATCTGTTTCGGTTCCAAAGCTCAGAAGAGATAGCATGAAACTTTCCCTTTGTAAGGAGTGCAAAGTGACTTCTGCAAGGCATGCACAATCGTCTGCAAGAACTCAAACCTTGCATAAGAATCTGTTGCAAGGTGTGCACCGAGCAAAAGGAGAATGCCAGGAGGGGGAGAATAATTTCTTTTCAAGAAATCTTTTGGATCTAAGTTATCGAAAATCCTTGAAATGCAAGGAGTGCGCGGGAAGTCGAAAACTTCACGAAGGCCAAGCTCAAGAGGGATAACACTTTTCAAAAGTGTAGTTGAGGTCCAAGGGACAGACTTGCAGGGGGTTCAAAGGTGAAGACCTTTGAAGACTTAGAAAATATTATAAGTCAAAATAAATCAGAAGCTCAGGAGGAGGAGCAACAATGGTCGTTGGATCACAGCGCAAAGGATCAACATCTGTCTGATCAGAACAAATTGCACGAGATTTAACACTTCATACACACAGGAGAGAGAACTCATCAAGGTTTGAGACTTGAGATTTTTGAAGCCCGAAGAGCCAGAAAGCCGAAGTGAAATCTCATTCGTTTGATCATCTGAAGCAGACCTGATTCGTCAGATCGTCCGAAGTGAACCTCAGGCGTCAGATCAATCAATTGAATCTGAGCCGTCAGATATCGTGATCTTAGGAGGGAGAGAGTTTGAAACTTGAGATTCCCGAAGCGCGAAGTGCCAGAGAGCCGAATTTAATATGGACCATTAGATCCAAAAGGGTACGTGTCGGTGGGTCGTGAGATCCAAAGGAAGGCAAAGGTGAAGCGTTGAAACATCTGAAGCCCGAAGAGCCAAAGAGCTAAGAGTCGTCGATCTGTAAGTGGACACTTGTCAATAGATCTCGAGCTCTGAGAAAATTGTAGTGGGGTTTCAGTTTGAGAACTGATATTTCTGAATCTCGAAGACCCAAAGACCCGAAGTGAATCTAGGCCGACAGATCTAGAGGAGACGTGGCGTGAATCAATGGACTCTAGGTAAAGTCCCGAAGTGATTCGTAGCCATCGGATCTAAGAGAGACGTGGCATAAATCTGTGGATCTAAGAGAAAAGAGGGGCCTTCCGGGGCCATGATCAAGTCGTCTAGCTCTTGGTACTCCATGTATAGGACTTGTGGGCCTCGAGACGTGATCTCCTTAGTTATCCCTAGTCTAGGGGATAACATCTAGCTCCAAATCGGGGACATGTGCTAACCGTAGAGCACATGAGAACCTCAACATATCTGGTATGACCTGTGCCTACTAAATCTCAACAAAGGATATTAGTAATCCCTAGGGTGGTGATATCACCCCTTGTTATCATATGATATAATAAACAAATAAAGAGCATCTCTAATATAGCATATGATCATGAGCATACATATATACATAATGAAACAAGACAATATGAAACTAAAACTATACTAACATGATATGCAATGGTATGTACAATGGATGCAAATGCCTACCTATCCTAATTACCTGTACTTACCTATGAAATGCTAGGTATAAGCATACCACCAATACAACCACGCTAGAAATGTATTATAACACCTACCTTTGTGCTTCATCATAAACCAAAACAATGACAATTTAAGCACAAAATAAGCATGAGTTAGAGCATGAATTATATCATAGGAAATTGTAAAGTCTAGCTCATGGAGGCAGGAGGGAGGGATAAAATTATGCCAAGTTACACTTCTAGGAAAGTGCTCAATCCAACTTAGAAAGAGATCGTGAAATATCAAAGGCTCAAAAGAGTGACTCAAAGAATCTAGAGGTTGACTACCTTGGACGTCATCAATCCCCAAAGTCTGAGAATGCACGAACAAGAATCTAGAGGACGACTGACAATTTCTTAAGGGAAAGCTAAAAGACTAAGATAATAAACTTCTTCTTAAGGTATTCAACCTACCCTTGAATTCTAAAAGAAGGATTTGCCCTGGAGAAAACTCAAGACAAGGGACATGTTTCCTAATTACATCCTTAGTGACATAGCAAGGAAAAGTTGTCGAAGGGAGCTGGAAAACCTTGTCACAAGCACCCTGCTTTGGGAAAGCAATGTCCTCACCTTTATCAAGATCTGAGCACAACGATTGTTGATAATATTCTTCATAGAATACATCCAAGTGCTCAAAGGAATACTCATCAAAATCCTCAAGCTATGACAAAAAATCATCAGGAGAACATAGAACTAGGTCACACTTGGAGATGTCTGTAACTATATCATTTCCTTGTTGCCAAATGTCAGAATTAGTAGTAACTCGATATGATAGCTGTAAATGCAACATTTGGAAATGATCCTCAATGTCATAAATAAGATCCCCATCATAACCAATTACATCCCATTTACGTCTCCCAACATGTATGAACTCGTCAATATTATTAACCATGTCATTTCCTTCATCATAACATGAAGGGATTAAAGCATCCAAGGGATCCTCTAACACTTATTTTCTTTCCAAATCACAAAATAAGGCATCATCAAAATCTTGGAAAGGGAAACAAATTACCATATTCACTTCTTCATGTGCAGGAGCGTCAAAGGCTTGGATGAATTCGTCAAATGGAAAAGCAGGTATCAGTGCCTCGTCCTCATTATGCTCGATAGAAGCATGAGCAAATTCTTGCTCTTCCTGATGGGATTGGAAACCTTCATTAGGATCCCTCTCCTCAACCTTTTGTTGGTCGATGAATTGTTCCCTTCTTTCCTGGAATTTACTAACAAATATCTCAAGGGAAACTAATCTCTCTAGCCTAAGAGTATTTGGGGTATTTTTGGGGTCAACTTTGATTTCTGGAGTAAAGAGGTGTTCTCCCTTTAACAAGGAGATATTTTCCTCGATTTGTATAGCCATGTGATAAGATTCTTTTCTTGGCTCCTTTTTACTGAGGAGAAACCCTAATTTCACTAAGAGTGCATTGGTATAGAGGTAAACAAGGTACTTGTCTTTAGGATGATGGCTTCTAGGAATTTGTTGTAGCAAATTCTCGAACTGAGTATGGAATTCCGTGACAGTCTCATTCTTAGTTTGTTTCATGTACTTGAGTCCTTTTATTAGCATATGGATATTTTCTAATTTAATACCCCATTTCTCGAGAAAGGTTTTTTCTAACTGTTCCATAGATGTGATGCTAGCATCAGGGAGATCATCATACAATTTCCTAGCATTTCCATGAAGAGTGGAAAAGAAAAGCTTCATTGCGAAATCTTCAGCATCATCACTGATAGGGTGGAATTGAAAGAAAGCCCAAAAATTATCCCTGTGATCTTTGGCCCTAATCCCATCATTACCAGTGAATCTAGGGAGCCAATTTTCATACCTTGGAGGCATTTGTCGAGGGTAACCCGAACTTTCACTCATATCTAAGGGTTTAAAATTACCTAGGTCCCATTGAAAAGCCATGGTTGGCTTTGTCATTAGTGGAGTTACTAGATAATCCTTTTAGGGATCATCAAAGGGAAAAGAGGGAATCACCCTCAGTGGCGTGGCTAGGTAAGCTTTGTGAAGTAAAGGCTTTGGATAAAAGCTTACCGAAAAAGTGTCATTCGAGGAAACTTGACTCGATGTTCCCCGACAATGACGCCAAAAATGTTATCGCACAATCTGTACTTGCCCAAATCCCACGACAAGTGAGTGATATTGGTGTAACAAACATGTTGTCCTATCATTCTTAACTCAATAGGAAATCCCCACTTTTTAGGGATGGATAGAAGTCTAACCCAAGGGAGGCTTCCCTAGTGACCTAAAGGGTTGGGTGAGCTAAACATAAGGATAAAAGTACCCCCCCTCTCACTAGTAACTCAAGTTAAATATGTCACAAGGTTTATGTCCAATAAATATGAAGCAATTGAAAGTGATGAAGTGTATCTGCCCAAAACAATACAACATATCATATATATGGCACTTTCAAGTACATAAATGACAGTAAAGCTTCAAGAGATAGTAAACCAAGTTAAAATATGCTAGCTGATATAAAAATGCAGCAATGAACAAGTTTACAACAACAATTAATAAATTGTAACAATTGCAATAAAAGATCTTTAGAATTCCTTGAAAAGATAGTGAAAATATAACATTTACTAAGCAAAATGATAATCAAATGTCATAAGCAACTTCTGAAGTGTTTAGGTAGCATTCAAAGTCAATTATGCAGAAAATTTACTGCAGTTAGATGGTTGTAGCAAACATTTATAACAACAACAAGAAAGTTAGTGATCTAGGATAAATTAGTGTTAGATTTAATTAGTAATAGCTTAAGAGAATAGTGTTTGAGTGTTTGATCAATCTTCCAACAAAAGAGAGACAAGAGACTAGTGCCTTTAGGGTTTATGGAGTCAATTATATCATCACATTAACTTGGAGAGACAACAATGATTATACTTGTCTAAAAGATAACATGGTGGAAGCTTGAGAAGTAGTACCTTAATTTCTCAAGCACCAAGCCTCAAAGAGAAGGTTCAACTAGGGTGTAGGAACTTCTAGGCCCTAGTGAGTTCTCTTATCCTTAGACTCTTTAAAAATATTTAATTCAATAAGAACTAGACAAAGCTTCTAAAGTGCTCACACTTTAGGGCTCTAGAAGTTTGTCTAGACAAGATCTTCTTAAGCAAAACTAGCAAAATAAAGAGAAAGAAAGAAGCACCTTATGTTTCTTACTCCTAGGGTTTCAAGCAAGCAATTTAATAATCTTACATATGAACAAGTAAACATACCATAGACATTTATCATGAAATGAAAATTGCAGATTTACTTACTTCACTAAGAATAATCAAGCACAAAAACCCTAGATTTGCCAAAATTTCACCAAGAAATGATCCAAAATGCATCGAAAATGCATCCAAAATAGCCTCCAAGCAAGTGTGCCTTGGTAATTTCAGCCAATAACACCTTTAGGACGCAAATTTCAGTCCTCCCTCTTGTGAGAGGTGAGTTGTCATGTAAAAATGAGAGTACTTTATGTTTATTTATACAAAATTTTGACCTTTAATTAATTTTCATGTCAAAATAAGGTCGACCTGGCCAATTTACAATAAAATTCAATTTTGACATAATAAAAATTAATTAGCATCTAAATACACCTCCAAGGGTGATGTCATGCCCTTCTAGGGTGACGTTGATGCATAAAGGTGGAATGTTGAGCCTAAAATGTAGGGTGCTTGGCCTCTAGAGGCGCCAAATGATGCCCACACGTGCCATCGGGCTCACAAAATGCCTCCAAAATGAAAACCCTAGCTTTGGATGATGTCTAGGGTAATGATGGTGATGGCTAGGGCCCTTAAGGGCCAATGTCCATGTGGAAGATCAAGGTCCCCCTAGGTCTAGGTCTGTCAGGATGCCTCCAAAGGCAACATCCTTCTCTTTCCTGGTGCAAATCTTCAATTTCTTCTTAGCCCTGGTTGGGGTTGCAACATCCATCCATGGGATTTAATCCCCCATGAAGGTCCAATCTAATCATTCCCTCATGTGTACCTGTCCACCGAGAAAGGTCCTACAACAACAAGAAGTACACCCTCTAGGGGTTCATAAGTGACAGAGATCATAACATGTAAATCACATCTAATAATTAAATTACCCAAACATGTGCATCAAACCTCCCTTATCCCAGAAAAATGCTCAAAGACATTATGTAACTGGACAAGTTAGGTTTGGAGAAGGTATAAGGGTGTCCTATTGGGCTAACGTCTCTTAAGTTTGGGGTGTTTCCCAGGTGGGATCTAATCCAAGTCATGTAAGTGTATGATGTTTCATAGGGTAAGTATTTGGGCATGGGGTGCATGTAATAAGATGGAAATGTAAAGTCTTACCTGTGGATGCCTTTGTAGAGGGAGAGCTACACCTTGTCATAAAAGCAATTTTTTCCTATTCCATTCATTGTCTTTTATTCTTATCTTTATTTCTTTTGATCCTTTGATTTTGTGCTTCAAGGGAAGAGTTGAGGGCCACTGTCCTGGCTTGATGAACATAGGTGACAATGTTATCCACAAAAATTTCACGGAAATGAGAAGGTTGGCTCGTGATGAGACCCCCTTTCTCTTGGATATGCCTTCAAGAGCCACTACCCTAGTTTGGTGACCATATAGGTAGTAGCGTCATACCGCTACATGCCCATGGTCATAATAGGTCGGCTCGTGATGAGACCTATCCATCAACTAGTACATTGAGTGTTTATTTATCTTATGGGTCCCTTTTCTTACTGAGAAACTTTTCACTGCTTTCTCAAGGATCCCTGAGCGAAGCATCTCAAAGGTTTCAACATTGGATTTTAACTCTTGCCCTCTAGGCCTTTAGCCACTTCTTCCCACAAGGTAAGGTACAACCCTTCCTAGCGTAGCCAATCCGAATGCCCAAAAAGGGATAGGGGATATGGAAGGAATAAATATGGAAATTGGTAAGTATGGAGGGAACAAACGATGAATTTTCACAGACCCACCCATTAGCAACCCATCCTAAAGGTAAACCAACTTACTAGGGCACCATGTTACCCTTCCAGGGATAAACGAGGGAAAGAGCATAATTTCCAAGAAAACGTCATGAAACGAAGAAGGATTCAATACAACATATTTAAGTGCTTCAAAAATTAGAGTGATACATACCATGATACCTGGAATCATTACCTCATGGAGAAAGAACCACTGCTACTTCAAGACCACGCTGGTGGGATGGATACTGCTACTGGTGATAAATGAATTGCACTGAAGAAAAGAGGGGCCCTTTAGGGCCATGCTCAAGTCGCCTAGCTCTCGGTATTCCATGTATAGGACATGTCGGAATTGAGACGTGATATCCTTAGTTATCCCTAGGCTAGGGGATAACAGGTCCCATAATAGAGATCATATTGGTCCAATGATGACGAAATGGAAAGATTGAAGATTTACATTGTTGACATTGGAGCTGCTGGATTCGGAGCAAAATCCTACCAGAAAACTGGTTCGAAAGGGGGGTAGTTCAAGTGAGCGTTATCCCACCATGTCCCACTAGCCCTATGAATGTTCTAGATTACTTTTTTTTGGCAAGGTTCCACATGTGAGATCCTACTGATCCCACTGATTCTAAATTTTCCAAAGTACATTGTACTTGGCATAAGCCTACTGATTACTTTGTGCTCGAAAAGTTCCCACAAATGAGATCCTATTGATCCTATTAACTGGGTGAATGTTCCAAATTACTTTGTGCTTTGTAATAGCCTATTAGTCAAAATCTTATTAATTATTCTGTGCTTGGCAAAGTTCCACAAATGAGATCCTATTAGTCTCAATGTCCCTGTGAATTTCCTAAATTTCTTCCTTCTTGACAAAATCCTATTAGTCCAACCTCTATGTGCTTCAAGAGAAGACATACTTTACATACAGGGGTGTTAGCTTGTTAATTCAATGCTATGTCGATAGATTGTAAACGTGTTTCTATCAATAGGAAAATGGCCCTATGTTTAAGGAGTGTGATCCACCTCCACTTATGTACTACCATTATAAGACATTGTTGTTTCATGGTTGAGGGGTATAACTAACTAACATAGACACTTCTACTAAGTTTTGAACTTGAACTTGAGCCATCCTTATGTTAGGAAAGGTGTGTCATAAACCTTATGTTAATTTTCTATAGCAGTAGAAGGTGTCTGCTCAAGCCTACATGTCCTAGGCATGTGAGTGGACATTAAACTTACCTAAATCAACTAAGTTTATCATCCTAAGTATGACTTAGGAAACCCAACAAAAGTGTTTTTGTTAAGTTCTTTGTGGGGCCCTGCTGAGTGGGGCACTCAACCTAGTGATGTGTGGGGCCCTGCTAAGTGGGGCACCCAACCTAGTGTTGAATGAGGTCCACAGAAACGGGGTGGTTCAATATGGTCCGTTGAAGCTCCTACTGGGCACTAATCCCAAGGAAACAATTGAGGGGGATGGGATATAGGGTGGATGAGGGTGTTAGGCATGCTCATTTAGTCATTTGATGAGAAAGAGAAGACTGGGAGCAAGTCTCAGAGAAGGCAGAGAGGAGATTTCATTGAAGAATATTTTTGTGCTGGTTTAGGGCACTCAATGGATTTCATCTATAGGCTATACTATGCAATAGAAACAACCCATACTCAAGGCCATATACAACAACAATAGTGAAGATGATTTCAGAGCATATTTAGATGAGGAAAGAAGGCAAAACCATAGGGTTTTGGAGCATCAGTTTGGGGCTGTACACAATAGCCTAGTACAACCATCAGAAGAGGCCATAAAAGAATCCAAAAGGAGGCCATACATGCTAGAGGAAGTTGGGCTGAACAACACTTGTTTTGTTGGCTCAAATCTGATCATAATCCTTCTACTGTATTGTAAGAAATTTTTTATTGTTAGTTATTGTTGTACCTTTTCTCAGAAATCCTAATAAAGCTACCCTCTTTGATGGTTTTCCCCACACCGGGGTTTCTAGATTACCCATCGTGTCATTGTGTGTGTTTGTTTTATTATTTCCTATGTGCTTGCATGTTTACTCAACAATATAATTTTTTAGCATAGATCGAAGTTAATTTTCTGAGTTGAAATTAAATTTCTGGGTTATAATCTATTGGCTAAATTATCAGTTTGCTAGGTATTAAAAGTTTTACTTGGTATCAGATTTGTGCCTCTAATTAGCACACAGGTCACAGGTTCAAGTCTCAACAATTTTCTGCAGATTTTCTAAAGGTTCCAGCAACCCAAAATCAAAGTTTTCATGGCTACCAGCGTGAGGTATGAGGATAGGATTGAGGGAGCCTCAAACTGTCTTCAGTGCAAGGTTATAATCACAACAATGCTCAAGGAGAAAAATTTGTGGTCGTATGTTAGCACAATAGTTCCTATACAAGTCCATAATCCCATTTCCTTGGACCTCCATGAGATGAAATAAGCCAGGGCATAGAGGATTTTGTTGGATGGTGTCAAGGACCATCTTATTCCACATCTCACTAAGAAGTAAACAAGAAAGTAAATGTGGGATGCTCTGACCAAGTTGTATTAGAGTGACAACTGGAATCAGAAGATGGCTCTCAGGGACAAGTTACATGCCACCAAGATTGCAAGGGGTGAACATGTGTCTTCCTACCTCACTAGGCTCACACAATTCAGATATGAGCTAGCAACAATAGGGGATATCATTCCTGAAGAAGAGTTGGTATGTATTTCCTTGAATGGTTTTGGCAAAAAATGGGATGTATTTGTCAAATTTGTGGTGGAAAGAGAGAATATGCCTACTTGGGAGAGGCCATGGGATGATTTCACACATGAAGAGATCTGGGAGGGGTCTCAACATGGAGAGTAGAAAAATAAATATGAAGATGAAGACAATATTTCCTTGGTAACAAAGGGCAAGGGGAAGAGCAAGAAGAGTTCAGTTGAAGGAATTTCTTCAAGACAAGGCAACAAGAAGAAGTTTGACACCAACAAAGTCAAGTTCTTTGCTTGCCATTAGTTTGGGCATTTTTCTAGCCAATGTCCCAACAAAAAGAAGGGAAAACCCAAAAAGCAGATGGATGCTACAAATGATATGGATGCATTTGCAGCCAGATTTGAAGATGAATTTTCACTCTTAGCATGCCTATCCACCTCCATGGTCACTGGTACATGGTACATTGGCAATGTTGCTTCATGCCACATGACAGGGGTGTGTGAGTACTCCAACAACTCGAAGGATTACAATGCCAACTTCAACATTGTACTTGGAGATAATTCCAAGTACATGCTAGCAAGCAAAGGAACCGTGAGGTTTCAGAGGGAGTCTGGTAAGCCTTTGTCAATTAATGATGTTTTGTTTATTCATGGTTTAACACAAAATCTGATTTTTGTTTCAGCTTTATAAGATAAGGGATATGAGGTCACCTTCTGGGATGAAAGAGTAATCAGGGCTCCAACGCTAGCATGGGGAAAGTGTTGGGAGTGAGGAAGGTGTTAAGTACCTGAATAGATCTGAAGATAAATCTCATAATAAACCCACAATATCAACAATAATAAACCAAACCATTCATCAACAATATGGGATACCTATGGAGGTATCCCATATTACCTAGGTATACTTACAGAAGGACAAACTGCACAAGTTGCAGTTTGAACTAGTATGTGCGTTGGTTAGTATAAACAATAGTGGTAGAGATTTGGGGGAGCTTTGGCATAAGTGGATGGCTCATCTACATCATGGAGCACTTAAATTTCTCAGGGAGGTCGTGACTGGGATTCCAGAGTTCAATTATGATCAACACGGTGTGTGCAAGGGGTGTGCTTTGGGAAAGTATGCCAAGACAAACTTTCCTAGTAGTGACAATAGGTCCAAATGGATTTTGGACTTGATCCATTCATATTTCCATGGGCCCATGTTAGCAGTGTCTATTGGAGGGTTCAACTACTATGTATCCTTAATTGATGATCATTCTAGGAAGAACCATATCTACTTTATGAAGTCCAAGGATGAGGTCTTCAGTAGGTTGCAAGAGTTCAAATCTCTTGTGGAGAACTAGACAGGAAGAAAGATCAAAGTGCTTAGATAAGACAATGGAGGTGAGTATACCTCAAGTGCCTTCAAGGAGTTTTGTGTAGATTATGGGAGTAAGAGGGATCCGACTATGCCGTACAACCCACAACATAATGGAGTCTTAGAGGGGAAGAACATATCGATAGTTGGGGCAGCAAAGGCAATGATACATGATCATGACTTTCCCATGTTTCTATGGGCGGAGGTGTGCACCACTATAGTATATTTGCAGAACAAGAGTCCGCATAAGGTATTGGGGATGATGACCCCTGAGGAGGACTTCACAGGGAAGAGACTAGAGGTTGGTCACATACACATCTTTGGGTGCTTGGTCTACTGCCATGTTTTGATAGAGAGGAGGACCAAGCTTGAGCCTACTGTAGAGAAGGACATCCTTGTTGGCTACAACGAGACCTCCAAGGCCTACCAAGTCTACATTCCTTCACTCAGGATGACAATGGTTAGTAGGGACATTATATTTGAGGAGGAAAGGGATTATAGGAAGTCATGTGGATTGATGCCAGTTGATGAGCAGTGTCATGAGAATAGTCAGGAGAAGATTTCTCCTAAGGAGGAGGCTAGACAACCATTATAGACTACATGTCCCCAGACTTCTATACATGTTGGGAAACAATAGAGTGAGAAAGGTGTGCAACGTGAGCAACATGAGGAGGAGAAAGATGCTTAGTTTACTCTGAATGATTCCTCTAGTAAGAGGAAGCCCAAGTGGGATGAACGCACATTGAGAGAGGATCAGGGGCAGGTATAGGCTCCCCATACATCAGTTAGGATGAGTAGGGCACCATAAAGGTTTTTTGATTACATGGTTCTTATGAGCGAGTTGATAGAGGCCGAGCCTTCTAGTTTTTAGAAGGCATGTAAGCAATAGGTGTGGAGAGATGCCATGATGGAGGAGTACTCTTCCATCATGAAGAACGATTTGTGGGAGGTTGTGCCCTGGCTAGAGGGAAAATCAATGGTTGTATCTAGATGGATCTATAAGATCAAACATGCGGCTGATGGGAGTGTGGACAAGTTCAAAGCCTGCTTTGTGGCTAAGGGCTTCTCAGAGAAGGAAGACATTGAATTCAGTGAGACATTTGCGCCTGTGGAAAGATATTCTTTTATCAAGGCTGTGATATCCATTGCAGCTGAGTTGGGATGGAAAATCCACCAGATGGATGTCAAGACTATGTTTCTTAATGGAGTGACATAGGAGGAGAGATACATAGAGAAACCAAAGGGGTTTGAGTTGCACAACATGGCATCTCATGTTTGTAGGTTGAGGAGAGTGCCATATGGACTCAAGAAGGCACCATGTACCAGGTACAATAGGATAAAAAATTATTTTCTTGGGATGGGCTTCACCAAGCATGAGGCTATCTCCAACCTATACTACATCTTGGTTAAGGGGGAGCCACTCATTCTTGTATTATATGTGGATGACTTGTTTTTTACAAGATCATAGAAGCTCAAAGTAGATTGCAAGAGAGATATGGTTGTTGAGTTTGAGATGAAGGACTTGGGTTTGATGCATTCTTTTCTTGGTTTGGAGGTGTGGCAAAAGGATGGGCATATTTTCCTTGGACAAGGGAAATATGTTGTGGAGATCCTGAAGCGGTTTGGCATGCGGGATTGCAGGCCTATGAAAATACCCATGGTTACTAACTGGAAGAAAATAGATGCTTCCAATTCAGAGGGTTTAGATTCCATTCTCTACAGGAAACTCATTGGCTCTCTTATGTATCTGGTTAACACTAGATCAGATTTGTGTTTTTTCGTCAACACACTCAATCAATTCGTGGTATATCCTAAGCGTGTACACTGGGTGGAAACAAAACATGTGTTGAGTTATCTATGTGGGATAGTTGAGTTTGGATTGAGATATATCCAGGGGGATGGAGTGAAACCCATGGTTTATTTGGATGCAGATTGGGTGGGAAACAATGTGGACATGAAGAGCACATAAAGTTGTTGTTTCATCTTGGGTTCAAGGGATATTTCTTGTTTCAACAGGAAGCAAAAATCAATGGCTTTGATCTATGCAAAGGATGAATACATGACAACCAACTTGGCATCATGTGAGGCCATTTGGCTTCAGAAGCTACTCATGGGATTGTTTGATCAGGTGTTGGACACAATAGTAATTCACTGTGATAATCAGAGCTACTTCAAGCTCTCTGAAAATCTAGTATTTCATGATAGGTCCAAACACATTGAGATAAGGTACCACTTCATTTGGGACTGTGTGCATAAAGGATATGTAAAAATATAGTATGTACCAACCGGTGATTAGATTGCATACATACTCACGAAGCCTTTGGTGAAAAGAATATTTGTCTATTTCAAGGACAAGTTGGGGGTTGTGTAGAACACCTTCCTCGCTAAGATGGAGTGTTAATTTTATGTAGTAGCAGAAGGTTTCTGCTCATGCCTATGTGCCCTAGGCATGCAAGTGGACATTAAACTTACCCAAATCAACTAATTCTATCAGCCTAAGTTTGACTTAGGAAACCCAACAATTTTTTTTTGTTAAGTGCTTTGTGGGACCTTGCTAAGTAGGGCACTCAACCTAGTGTTGTTTGGGGGCCTGCTGAGTGGGGAGCCCAACCTAGTGGTAAATGGGATCCACAGAAAATGGGCAACTCAATCTGGGTCATTGAAGCTCCTACTGGGCACTAATACCAAGGAAACAATTAAGGGGGTTGGGGTATAGGGAGGTTGAGGGTGTTGGGCATGCTAATTTAGTCATTTGATAAGGAAGAGAAGAGTGGGAGAAAGGTTGAGAGAAGGAGAGAGGAGTTTTTTTTGAAGGATATTTTTGTGCTAGTTTAGGGAACTCAGTGGAGGCCATCTACATGCCATACTGTGTATCAAAAACAACCCATACTCAGGGCCATATACAACAAAAATAATGAAGATGATTTCAGAGCATATTTAGATGAGGAAAGAAGGAAGAACTAGAGGGTTTTGGAGAAATAGTGTGGGGATGCACACAATAGCCTGGTAAAACCATCAGAAGAGGCCATAACACCCCATACAAGACAACTAGAAGAAGGCCATACAAGATGGAGGAAGTTGGGTTGAACAACACTTTTTTTGTTGGCCCAAATCTGAGTATAATCCTTCTACTATACTGTAAGAACTTTCTGATTGTTATTTGTTATTGTACATTCTCTAAGAAATCCTAATAAAGCTCCCCTCTTAGCTTGTTTTCCCTACATTGGGGTTTCCAGGGCACCCACTATGTCATTGTGTGTGTTTGATTTATTATTTCCGACGTGCTTGCATGTTTACTCAACATTATAATTTTTTAGTATAGATCAGAGTTAATTTTCTGATTTGAAATTAAATTTCTGGGTTATAATCTATAGGCTAAATTATCGGTTTCATGGGTATTAAAAGTTTTACACCTTGAATGCATGCCTACATGCAACTCATGCATGCAAGCTCAACTTATTCACTCAATGATTGCATGAAAATTTTGTGTATTCACTCAAACAAGGCATGCATGCAACCAACTTAAGGAATGCATATGATCCATGCAATGCATGATAGCAAATAATATATGCATGCAATGAGTCTTGTATGAGGAGATATTGATGCTTGGATTTGTGCCTATATATTGAGTGCTTGGGTTGGAGGTATTGTGAGAGGTTATTGAAGGTATCATTATGTTGCCAACATTTCTCTAACACCTGAATGTTGTTGATCACTCATGTTAAGAGCACAAAGAATTTAGAAATGTATTAACCTTTGTTAGTTGATGAATAATACATTGAGATTGCTTTGGCATGTGGGTATTTTTTCTCGAAAGTGTTTTCCCCATGAAATCATTGTGTAATGGTTGTATGTCTTTGTGTTATTTTTTTACATTTTTTGCACATTCTTCTTTCATAGATTAGAGTAGGAAGAATATTCCACACCTTTTCCTCCTTTTTATTTGGTATCAGACCCTAATCACCTTGGATCCTAGGTGTTAGGGAAAAAGTTTTGTTTTGATCTAATCTCGGCTCAAGTGGGAGCTTGTGCAAAACAAAATCTTGTTGTAGGAAAATTATAAGAATGCCAATACTAGAAATGGAAATGTTTAATGACACTGACTTTGAGCTATGGAAGCTCAATATGGAGGACTTGCTCGTAAATCGATATCTATGGGTTGCAATATCAAGAAAAAATTCCTCCACTATGAAAGATGGAGATAAGGAATATTTGGATAGAAAGGCAAGAAGCTTTATCAAACTTTTTTTGACTAATTCAATGTTGTTGAACATTTCTAAAGAAACCACCACAGTGAAACTTTGGAAGAAGTTGGCGGACCTGTACTAGACTAAATCCTTGGTCAATAAAATTTTTCTATGAAAGACGTTGTACACCTTCAGAATGAGGTGATGGTGATTCGATAGTTGAGCATAAGAATACGTTTAATATTATTGTGACCCAATTGAACTTAACTGAAGTGGAGATGGATGAGGAGGATCGTTGCATGAATTTTTTTTTTCTTTGTTATATTTGTGGGATAATGTAGTTATAGCCATTGGAATCATTGCAAAGAAATTGGTGCTAGAGGAGATCGTGGTTGCTTTACTCTCAAAGGAGATGAGGTAGAAGGTTTCTAAATCCACCAAGGAGGCCTTAGTTTCTTTACTCTCAAAGGAGATGAGGCAAAAGGTTTCTAAATCCACCAAGGAGTCCTTGGTTTATTTACTCTCAAAGGAGATGAGGCGGACGGTTTCATTCCAATAAGGAGGCCTTGGCTATTCATGGAAAATCAAAGGGGAATGTCAAGAAAATGGAGAAGGGATGATCAAAATTCTGTGAAAGATCTAAGTCTCTTGGAAAGTATAAGGCAAGATGTTGGAAATGCAGCAAGGTCAGGCATTTCAGAAGAGACTGAAAGGAAGATAAAAAGGAAAAAAAGAAGAAAAAGAATGACTCAGATGATGAATCTGAAAAATCTTTGTAGGAGGATGGTGGAGATGCATTTGTTGTGGCCTTGGTGACCCATGCATGTTAGAGTGCAATGTTGATAGAATCTGGAGCTTCCTTCCGCATGAATTCCTATCAAGAGTGGTTTTTAGTGTATTATAAATATGATGGTGGGAAGGTATACCTCCATGATGATTCTCATCTCAACATATTTGGTCATGGTACAGTCTTGATTAGATTTATTTATGGTAGAGTGAAGGGGATCAAGGGAGTTATGCACATCCCAAGTTTGGAACGAAACCTACTATCAATAAGAACACTTAATGATACATGTGTGTAGGTTGTTTTATTTAATGGAAGGTGTAAGTGAGAAGACCTATGGTTCTTACCAAGGGTGTTCATGTGGGAACTCCATTTCATCTTGATGGATGCCCCATTTAGTGCAATATTTATTCGATTCTTGCAGTGAAGTGATCCATAACATCTACACCTTTGTCATCAAAACCAATAGAAAAGAGGAGTGTTGTATCTACTTCGGATGGTCATGCTTTCTAGGTACCCAAATATTCCCTGCTTCAAAGATCAAGTTACCTGCAAAGAATACAATGTGGATCCTCTAGTGTTCTCTTAGCTTCGACATTTGGGTTGCTAGTATTAAATATCTGCGATCTGATCTCCTGTTCCTCAATCAAGTGCGCGATCCTCCTGGTCATAAAGTCTTTTAAATCTTGCTTCTTCTGTTCCAAAACTTCTTCTTCCTTTCATCGGGCTTGGTCTCTATTAATCCAATATTTTCCTATTAACATGGTAAATGGGGCACTGTCTTCGAAAAATTTAATAATCTCAAAGTCCTCTTCTATCGAAGTTCCATTGACATTCATAGGTATCTGAGCGAGCCTTCCACATAGGTTTACTAGATTTCCTATGAATAAACTTATTCCTCCTAGTGAAGGGATCATAGAAGGCCTTCCTATAGCTTCCCAGGTTCTCTTTGGCATAATATTCACCTGTGTTTCCTCATCTAGAACACAGTCAATGTCGAAGTCTCCTATTCTTGCTTCAATGCATTCCTTCTCTTTGAAGATCTCTGATAAGTTGACATGTCGGTGGTCATTCAGGGTTTCTTTCAGCTGTAGCAATGCTTTCTCTGATTCTTTCTAAGGTCCATCCATAGGTTATGGATCTACCTTAGGGTTTTCTTTATTCAGATTCATTCTTTCAAGCTTAGCAATCATGCTAGGGCAATCTAATACTTCATGGTCTAGAGCTTTACAACAAAGAAAACTAGGTCTTCCACCAGGGCATTCCTTAGCAAGATGCCCCGGTCTTCTAAAACTGTAACATAAGGTTAATCCTCTCTTCCTATTAAATGACCCCCAACTTCTTTTGTACTGCGCACTAGGATCATATGAGTTAACCTGTAACAATTTCTTTCTAGGATCCTGCATCCATTCATTAGTCCAAACATTTTTTCTTTGCATAGGTATAATATATATTTCACTATTCTTATCCGATCTACTCATATCAAATATTCTTTCATCTATTAGTGACCTAGCTTTCAAACTAGGATAGACTCTATTAAACAGACCTAGATCCAGATTCTAGAAACAAAAATTTCCACTTATCTTACTTCTACAGGGCACAAAGCTTCCAGATCTTAAAACTTTTAACTATTCTTACCTTTATTAGAGCACAAAGGTTGCAGATCTTACCTCTTTTAGTCAGAAATTTCCACTTTCACCTTTCTTAGAGCACAAAGCATTCAGATCTTGCTTCTTTTCTTCAGATTCAACCTTCTCTCTTTAGCACAGATCAAGTAGAATATTGCACACTAGGGCATAGATCTACGCACAAATATTTGACAATTTTAGGATGAATCTTTGCATAGAGATTTCTCTTTCTCAGTTCCCAAAAATCATAGTTTCAGGTCCCGGCAATGGAACCATTTGTTGTCATAGGGGTAGACCCAGAGTTCAATGCTACAACAATGCACCAACAAACCCCTTACTACTGGCCCTTTCAGCAACACTTGCGAAGCAGATGAAGTCTCACCTGAGGTAGTGGCAGGGGCAGTTGCAAGAATCGGGTGTCTGCAACCTTAGCTGGGACACATATCTGTGATTATAAAACTTACTAGAGCACCTAGCACTGCTAATTCCTCAATATACAGTCAATAACCACTTCGCTTATAATACAAAACTTCACAGTATTCACACTAATATACGGTATTCAAGCACTTAGCATATACAAATGGATTAGAATGACCATATCAAGCACTAAGAATGAATATCTAGATTAGATCTAACATTCTAACATACAATAAGCATCAAGCATGAATAGATCTATCTAAACATATCAAATCATTTCGCATATAATATGTAAATACATCAAGACAAAGCACAAAGCACATCACACAAGGTTTACGTGGTTCACCCCCACCCTGGGGCTACGTCCACCAACTCTTCTTCTTTATTGTCTTCAGTCTATCAGTTACAAGAACAAAGCCTCAAAACCCGTACTCCGCACAAGACAGAAGATCTATGCAACTAGCTAGATCCTTCTTCCTTGCGTTACAACACAAAGCCTTCTACAGTCTTTCACAGGTACTTGCACTAAGCTCTAAAAGTCTCACGCAGTATGCACAAATCACTTACAATCCTTTGATCACATAGATATAGCACTTAGTCATTACTTTAGAACTTAGCACACCAGCCTCTTTCTATATTGCCTATCCTTCTATATATACATTACAAAATAGGCCTAAACATGGGTAAAACCATGGGCCGACATCCTATTCCCGTTACATATTCCCAAAAAACCAAAAAGGGGCCCAAAAGGGGGCCGAGATCCCGTGATCTCCGCTTCGACTTGCGCTCCTCCTTCAACAGGATGTTGAAGTCCCAAAATAGGTCAACATGACCAAGAAACTCCCAAAACTTGGTCAAGTGCCAACAAGAACCAGCATCGTTTGTAAAAAAAAAGAATGGTACCTTGAGACTATGTATTGATTATAGATAAATGAACACAATGACTATAAAAAACAAGTATCCTTTATGCAGGATTGATGATCTCTTTGATTAGATCAGAGGAGTTGCAAGATTTTTAAATATTGACTTAAGGTCTAGTTACCATCGAATTAGGATCAAGGATGAGGACATCCACAAGAGCGCCTTTAGAATGAGGTATGGACACTATGAGTTTATAATTTTTCTATTTGGGCTTACAAATTCTCTAGCCACTTTTATGTGTTTAATGAATAGCGTGCTCAACAAATATCTAGACAAGTTTTTCCTAGTGTTTGTAGACAATATTTCAATTTATTCCAAGACTAAAGAAGAGCATGAAGAACATATTAGGATGGTGTTATAGGTGTTGCGAGAGCACCGAATGTATGTTAAGTTTAGCAAGTGTGATTTATTCAAAATGAAATCCAATATTTAGGACACATAATCTCAACAAAAGGAGTGGCAGTAGATCTCTAAAAGATCAAGGAAATCATGGATTGGCCTACCCACAGGAATGTAACTAAAGTACAATATTTCATGGGATTGGTTGGGTATTACAGGAGGTTTATAAGGGGATTTTCCAAGACAGGTAATCCAATTACTTCATTACAAAGAAAGGGGAAGAAATTTGTATGGTCACCAGAGTGTGAAGGTAACTTCCAGCAACTAAAGCATCTTTTGATTAATGCCCCTGTTTTGAAGATCATAGACTCTGAAAAAGATTTATTGGTTTGTATCAACATTTGTAAAGAAGGAATCAATGGAGTGATTATGCAAGAAGAGAAAGTGATATGTCATGAATCACAAAATCTAAATGATCATGAACATAATTATGTCATTAACGATCTAGAGCTTGCAACAATTGTGCATGCATTGAATATGTGGAGACATTACCTGCTAGGAAGAATATTTTTCTTGATGACGGATCATTGTCGATTAAATTATTTGTTCAACCAACTAAGGTTGAACTCTAGAAAAGCTAGGTGGATGGCATTAATTAGTGAGTTTGAATTTGAAATCAAACATATTAAAGGGAAATAGAACAAAGTGGAAGATGCACTCAATGGGAGTGTACAAACTATACATTTAGAAAAAACAAGTGTAGGATAGATTGACATCAAGCAAAGGATTAAAACCCTCTTGCAAGGAGATGAGTTCTTCAATTAGGTGACATGATGGTTATAGAAAGAACCTAGGGAGAGAAAATATCAATAATATCATATCTTGGCTAATGAATTGTTATTGTATAACAATAGGTTGTATGTGTCCAATTCAACAGAGTTGAGACATATAATTATGGATGAGTTCCATAGAAGACCTTATGTAGGTCACCCTGGTTATCAAAAGATGGTAACAACAATAAGGCAGTTGTATTATTGAACTATAATGAAGAAGGACATTGTCGAATACATTGCTAAATGTTTAGAGTGCCAACAAGTGAAGGTTGAGAAAAAACACCTTGCAATTCTATTGCATCCTTTGCGAATTCCAAAGTGGAAATGAGAGATAATTTCCATGGATTTTATTACTAGTTTTCCAAAGACAATAAAAAAACATGATGAATTCATGGTTGTGATGGATAAGCTAAGTAAGGAATCCCATTTCATCCATGTTAAGTCTACTTTTAAGGCCATAGATGTTGATAATGTTTTTATAAGAGGAATTTCTAGATTGAATGGTCTGCCCAAGACCATAGTCTCAAACATAGATCCTAAGTTCACCTCAAGTTTTTGGAAAAGCTTGTTTGCAGGCTTAGGAACACAATTGGAATTTAGCATGGTCTACCATCCTCAAACATATGATCAGATTGAAAGAGTGAATATAGTGCTAGATGACATGCTGAGAATGCATGTTATACATCAACCCAAGTAGTGGGAAAAATATATGCCCTTGGTATAGTTCACCTATAACAATGGTTATCAAGAATCATTGAAGATGATCTTATTTGAGGTTCTATATGGTAAGAAGTGTAGAGTTCCAATCAACCAAGACAATCAAGTGGATAGAATCACACTTGGACCAGAGTTGTTGAGGGAAATGGAACATGCACCGATCAAGATAAGGCAAAATCTGAAGATAGCCCAGGATAGACAAAAGAGCTATGTCGGTAGTAAGAGGAATCACAAAGAGTTCAAGGTGGGATATCATGTATATCTTCGGGTAAAGGGAAAGAGAAGTTCCTTAAGGATGGGAACATGTGTTAAATTGGAACCCTGCTGTTGTGGACCATTCGAAGTCTTAGAGAGAGTGGGGCCAATGACATACAAACTTGCATTACCACCTATTGTTAGAGGTCATATGTGTTCCATGTGTATTTATTAAAGAAATATGTTAATGAACCTA
>JASDQU010960101.1:19149-31226 GCA_032191745.1 Picea mariana | reverse complement strand
CCAACCCCTTAGTTTCTCAGGATACAACCTGAGGGAAGCTCCAACTCCCCAATTCTCTGGCTACAACCAGAAGGAGGATACAACTCCCTATGTTCTCCGGCTACAACTGGAAGGTGGCTACAACCACCTGTCCTTGCCCCGTCCAACCGCCCTGACGTAGAATTAGAATGATGGAACCACTGTCACACTATCATTGTGAGATATACCACTACACAATTGTATCAACCTGTACCACTGACCTACAACCAACCTGTACAACTGCCCTATAATCAATTTGTACCTGAACTGAACATGTATCAACAAAATACAACAGGAACACGACCTATAGTGCTACAAAACACGTATGTACGCACCCTATCTGTTATGTATCCTGCATATGTACGTGACCAAACTGTTATGCAGCATGTGTATGCCTTATGAAAACTAAGGTTTTCTTTCTCTTGAAAACTTCTGACCCTCTGTAACTTTTTCACATAGATCTCCAACCTGTCACTGTATCCAGACTGTATTTATACCCTATGCCTTAACCCAAAAGCTCTATATATCTCTCTAGTCATGTGTCATATAAGTGTGTGTAATCATGAACAAGTATAATATCCCTCACATGATCCAGACATCAAACCCTTTCTGGTATTCAACCTTTCAATACATCAACCACTTCACAAATACAAGTTCTCAACTATGTAGCATAAAAACACTTAGCCATATGCCAAGAAATACAAGATATGCCACAACTCTAAAAATATGTCTTAATGATAAATGATACCAACACTGTATTTCTGTAGATATGACTTATACAAAAGATCACATGCAACCACTAGTCTCTCTAGGGAGAATCCTCAAATCTCCATAACCATTTCTCAAACATACATCAAAATAAAACTATTCATAGAAATAAGACATACCTTTTGACCCAGTGGATAGATCTGATGCTTTTGATCACTATAGAAATTCCTGGGAGCTTGTTCTCAGAATCTAAAACATTGGCTTCTTCATCTCCTCAGATTTCCATGTCTTTGACCTCAGATACGCGCCCTGTTATACTGACAGCCCGCGTATGTACACTTCCTGCTGTAGTGGTAGCCTATGTATGTACGCACCCTTATGTACTGTCAGCCCGTGTATGTACGCACCCTAATACACTGTCAGCCCGCGTATGCCTAAGAAATTAGGGATTTTTTAGTATTCGTTGTAATTCTGAAACTTTTGTTGTCAATGCTTCGTACTACCTCAGACTTTTTCAACTTCAAATGTATCAATGAGTACTTGCAATAAGCCTTACACAACAAAAGGTATTCAATGTCTTCAAGTGTGTTTAAATGAGAGAGCCTTGCATCTTATTTATACTTTCATGTATCATCCTAATTTTCTTATTTTAGGGAGTTCTCCATTAAATTTATTATTTAAATAATTTCTTTTACAAACACTTTGACTTTTTGGGGCTTCTAGATGACTCAAGAGGGTTCTTCAACTTCACATGGCCATAACTCTCTAACTTTGAGGAGTTATGTGGCGTTCCACATACCACCAGAAATGGCATGACATGTACTATCCATCTAGAATAGTCTTACCTAAAAATATATCAAAATGCATACAATTATCCATCAAACAAACTTGGGTCCATTACCCAAACCATTGTGCTACCATAATTCACTATCAAACTTTTTTCAAGGGTTGACATCAATGACAACCAACCCAATTAATCAACAACCATCCTGTGAGAGGGTGGTTTCAGGTAGAATTATCCTCCAATATAAGAAAATTTTAATTTCAAATGCACATTAATGTTACACTCTCAAGTACATGCAATTGTACTCATAATTAATTTTTTTAATTAACGATATTGGATAATTATTTGTACAACAATGGATAATCCCTTGCTTAGCTCACAAGATACACATACCCCACTTCATGAGAGGTCGATTGTGGTATAACTAGAGAGGTATAAAGATCAAGGTGATAGGGTATCATTTGGACATCATGTTCATCTTCCATTGGGATGGATGGATGCTTGTACTTGGTACCAATTGGCTACATTGCTTAGATGATCATATTGTATGGTTTCTTCTTATGTTTTGAGGATGAAACATGCGAAGGGGGATGGAATATAGTATACTTAGGGAGGTAATATGGGGTACCTAGGGAGGTACCCAATGGGAGTAATAATATATATATGATTATGTACATGTAATAGTGTAAACACAATAAAGGTGAGAAGGATTTCTAGAAGGTTCCACCTACTAGAGTATTCCTTCTCTAGAATGTTCCTAGGAGAGAGAGAGAGAGAGAGAGAGAGAGAGAACGCTATATAAAGAAGTGTAAGCAATGTATTGAAGCATAGCGAAGAATATTATTATTGTAACAAGTAAGGATTTCTTGAGGAGTGTTATCCTTCCATAAGGATTAATATATGGTGTTAGCCTACCTCAAGGGTTTTATCTATTTCTTGTGTTGAGTATTATGTGTGATTTATTGGAGTTATTTATGAGATTATATTTTAATTTATTGTGGTACATAAAATTTGACCCATTCATAGGTTTTGTGAAATCCTGAATTCCCATTTGTGGGTGAATCATGAAGTTTTGAGAGCATAGTGGATTTAACGTGAGATTGTTTTCTTAAATATAGATGACCTTTATAGTGAAGCTCCTTATTGTGTCAAGAGTATCCCGAAGAATCCTTAGGATCTTGTTATAATTGTTGGATTAGACGAGAAATTTTGGGATGTTGCAACCATTGCTAGTGAATGACTTGTAGCCAATATGCAACAATGAAAGAGAGGGAAAAGAGGGACCCTTCTTCTTCATATTTCATTGAAAGAGAATCAACAACCATATTTTCTTTCCCCTTCTTGTAAATTATCTCATAATCATAACCAAACATCTTAGTGATCCATTTATGTTGCTCCTAGGAGGAAATTCTTTGTTCCAGAAGGTACTTGAGGCTACGATGATCAATTTTAATTTGGAAACATTTCCCCAATAGATAAAGATGCTAAAGATCCACTGGATGTAGAATAGACAACATTTCCTTTTCATAGGTAGATTGGCCTAAACGACGCTCTGAAATTTGTTTACTAGTGAAAGCCAAAGGTCTTCCATATTGAAAGAGGACTACTCCAATTCCTTTCCCTAAAGAATCACATTCAGTGCAAAAGTATTGGTAAAGTTAGGCAATGCCGGAACAAGAGTTGTGCACATAGTCTCTTTCAAGGCTTGGAAGGATTGGTCATCTGCGAGAGTCCAACTGAAAACATTCTTTTTAAGGATATTTGTGAGAGGATATGCAATTTTACCATAATTCTAAACAAACTTGCGATAATATCCCATTAAACCCAGGAAACCATGCAATCTTTTAAGAGTTTTAGGGCAAGGTCAATCCTTCATAGCTTCAATTTTCTTAGGATCCACGCGTACACCATCATTGCCAACAATATGATTAAGGTACTCAACTTTAGAGGCTCCAAAAGCACATTTAGATTGTTTGATAAAAATTTGGTGCTTAGACAATAGATGGAGAACTCGATCCACATGGACAAAATGGGGTTTCCAAGTTTTGTTGTACATGAGCATAGTATCAAAGAAAAATAAGACAAAATGATAGAGGAAAGGATAGAAGATATGATTCATGAGACTTTGAAAAGCGGAAGGGGCATTACACACGACAAAGGGCATGACCAAGAACTCATAGTGACCCTCATGAGTGCGAAAGGTAGTTTTGGAAATATCTTCCTCTTTCATATAGATCTAGTGGTAGCCACAATGGAGATAAAGTTTGGTAAAGTATTGAGCCCCACTCAATTCATCCAAAAGTTCGTCAATGATAGGGATGGGAAATTTGTCTTTGATTGTGATTTTTTTGAGGGAACAAAAATTAGGACACATGCATCAAGTTCCCTCTTTCTTGAGTACCATGTCTACATGAGAAGAATAAGGGCTAGTAGTAGGGAGGATGACACCTACCTTTAGAAATTCCTTAACAATTTTCTCAATTTCATTTTTCTAGGAAAAGGGATGACAATAAGGGAACACATTGGGAGGAAGGTTGTCAGGGACTAGGGGAATGGAATGATCATGGGATCTCTGGGAAGGGGGGATTCCTTGGGGAGTGTGAAAAGAAAATTGGTGTTGGGATAACATAGATTAAAGCTCATGATGCATGGGAGGTGAGGGAGTCTCCACTGCTTGAATGGAATGGAGATGAGAAATAATTTTGGAATGACCTTTTTTAAGTAGATTTTCCATTGTATGGGAACTAATAATCTTAGGGGAGCTTGTCGTGATGCCTTGCAACTTATACTGTTGTCCCTCCTATTGGAATTTCATGGTTAAGTCCTTAAAATCCATGGTGACAGGGACGAGTTTGCATAGCCAATTAGAACCAAGAACAGTGTCGAAAATTCCATGTCAATATCAAACATATGAGATTTCAGATGATAGTGACCAATTTGTAGGCACAAATTTTCACAACGTCCCCCACATTTCATGGAACCACCATTGGAAATCATGAATTGAAAATGGTTGATGGCACCAATATAGCACATGGTCTCTTGAGCAATGCGACAATGAATAAAATTATGGGTGTTGCCACTATCAACCACGACAATGACTTTCCTATTCTGTATACAACCAGTTATCTTGAGGGTTTGTGGAGCAGAGAAACAATGAGGGAATTCAACGAGATCAATGGTTCAAACTATAGTGGATCAAAGGGCAGGGTAGGATCATTTTCTTGGGGAAGATCTTCAACAAGGGAAACATTGGTATCTTTATCAGATACATCCTCAGAGATGACCATAAAAATATTCTATTCCTTACACTTATGCCCCGAAAAATATTTTTCATCACAATTATAGCAAAGACCCTTAAGTTGGCGTTCAACAATTTTTTCCCAAGTTAACTTTTAGATCTTGAGAGGAGTAGCAGGAGGGGTGGGATTGGTGGGTTTGGGATGATGAATAAAGGAGGGTTTTTTGGTTTGGGAAGAGACGAAATGTTGCTTTTCCCTGACTTGTTTAGTATATTCCAACCAATTATGGGGGTGAGCCAATAGGACATGGGGTCGTATTTATCCTCCAATCCACTGATAAAGAATTCCTTGAAGAAGGTATATGACACACCCTCCATTTTGAAATCCAAGTGCTCAAAGGTGGAAATAAAGATTTCCACTATGGTAGACTATTTCAACTTGGTCAAATATCTCATATGGTGTGTGTTGATGTCACAATGTTCATAAAGATCGAAAAAAAACTGTGTCCAAGCAACATATCCTTGACAAGAATTTTTACGTCATTGCCACCATTTCCAGTGTTCAGGATCTTGATAGAGAACATTGTAAAACAATTTGGCCAATTCATTAGTAATTTTGTGCAAGGAGAAAAAATGTTCCATTTGAGTGACCCAGTGCATGAGATACAAGCCATCAAATTTGTTCACCTCCACTCTAGGAAGATGTTATTCACGATGAAGGTGGTTGGACTAAAAATCACAAGAGTTGGAGGTAGTAGAACCTTTTGGGTTATAAGGTTGTTTAGATGAGGTAGGGCCTCTAGGAGGATTTATTAATCTAGTGATCATGAAAACAAAGGATTCAAGCTAGTGGTCCATGTGTGCACTGATGTTATCTTTCATGTCTTCCATTTTGGCCTCTATGGTGGAATGAATGGAGGAATTTATGGTGGACATATGGGCATTGATTTGTTTCATTTTAATATAGGTCATGGAGATCTCAAAAAATAGGGAATTAAGGCCATTTTCAAGTTCTTGGTTATGGGTTTAGGCCACGGTGAAGGGAAACAATAGGAATGGGGCTAGTAGGTCCATAGAGAAAATGGGTTATTGTTGAAAGGTACCACTATGATCAGTTCAAAGAGAGGAATCCAATGGAATAGGGGGGAAATAAGGGTGTCGGGAAGGGTGGGTGGCTCCACAGAAAAAAGGCTTACTAGTGATAGGTACCACTGCAAGAAGGGAAAAGAGAGGAGTCTAATGGGATAGGTCCCAAATAAGGGTGATGTCCTAAAGAATACTACAGTGATGGAATTCCCAAATTGTTAACAGGGAAAATTTTGTAGGAATTTCACAACCAAGATGCAGGAGGCATGGTTGCAGGGAAAAATATCCCTTTTGTTCCTTTTCTATTGTGTTTGGTACCCAAGGGTTATGGTTTTCAGGGGTCATAAAAACAAGGGTTTTCCATGTTCTATAGATATTTGATATATGTGTGAGGTCGAACAATGGTACTCAACCCGATATCTCGAGGAACCAACTAAGGAGGCTTGATTGTACCCTTAGTTGTACTACCTAATTACCTAGGTCCTAGAGAGTATCTTTTCGAGTGTTGTTATCGATGTCACTATAGAAATCAAGAGGCTAATAAACTAATCTATAGTTGGTTTCAAGAGACCTAGGGGACTCTGGATATACCTGATGGTACGTGGGAGTGATGGATATGTACAAATTATGTTTGATGCAGTACTCCTCGAAGGGGTATGAACAAGGGTCATAGAGGTTTCCAACAAGGTGAAAAACTTGTTTCGAGTAACCTTGTGAAACCTTCTGTATTTTCTACGTGAAGTCTTCCCCAACCGTAGTTTTACCCACTAAATGATGGATCTCTATGCTTTAAAGATGCCGACAGTACACATCTCTACCCTGAAAAATAATTCCCATGATCTCTACAAAATAAAATATCTTTTATACCACTTGTAATGTACTAGATGTATTATAATAAGTAAAAACATAAATATTGCAGCAAATACCAATGGAATAACAAAATATAGAGAATAAAAACACTAACAATGAAACATTTATTGATAGAAATCCAAGTTCACTTGCCTCTTCTAGGAGGAAACCTCCAGTAGAGTAGATCTCTATTACAACAATTCTCAAGATAAGACTTTATCATTCCTTCTACTCCTATTTGTACTAATTATATCTTCAAAAGAACACTCTAGAGGAAGATCTTTCTACAAGCGACAACTTCTATCAAGTCTTCTTACATTAGACTTGTTCACATTATTATCTGGGCCTTATTTAATAATGTCGACCTTTATTACATAGAAAACATATTATTCTATGTACTTTAGGGGTTAGGGAGGTTAAGTCCCTAACATCAACATGCACATTTTGGTCTTAGTTTGCAAATTTTATGATTAACATTGGTCATGGTAAATAAGTGTAAAGTTGTTCATAATTTTTAATATAAAGAGAAGTTTCATTATCAACAACATTTTCAATGTTCAAATATTAGTGCCAACACATTAAGTTCAACATACACCCCCTACATTACATAAAATATTGTTGGTCCATAGCAAAGGTAAAGGAAAAGGATTTCAACACTTTTCATAAATTTGGTAGCAATCTTGTGTTGTTGAACACTGATTTTCTACCGAATTTTTGAAACTGTAATTTCCATAATTCTCGTAGCTAATTCTGATAATTCCTTGAGGTTTTGTATAGTTACTCCCCTCAAGGATGAATTCCACTATCTGGGGTTTTTTAAGGATGGTGTTTTTATGCTTCCATGGTATTTGAACGACCATTGTCTTCATCAACCAAGTCATGGTTCTCTGGTTAAACCTTCAGTCAACGCCCAAATAAAGAACGTCCAATGCATATTAGATCGAGTAATGGTTTCAGAGGAAGAGAGATCAGGCATGAAATTCATGGAAGGCATAACCAATTCCATCCTTCAAGACACCCGTGTGCTCTAATTAGCTTCAACATGATAATCTAGATTTGGGCATACAATTATCATGAACATCCTTCCAAATAAATGATTCGTTGCCATACCAAGACAAACCTTGGAAAGTTCCAACTCACAATACACCTCATCTCATCGTGTGCATCCAATTCCAATTGTCAAAGACAATAATTTTATTGTTGAAGATTGTGACAAAAAAGCATTCAAACCTTTGACTGTGTTTAATGCAAGGACATCGGAAATTGTTTCCTAATCTAAAAAAAAGGATTTGTTTCATCCATTGAGTGATTTAAGAAAAAATATATCTATCCACTACTCTAGTAAAAGACAAAATTAATTGGATTGTGGTTCAGATCCTAACTATGGGGGACTTAATTCTATCATATGACTCTTCCTTTGTAATTAAATTACATGGGAAGAAATTTGGGAGTAGTGGAGAATATCGTGCATCATTGAGGGAGGTCACTGTGTAGAGGATTGGTCCTCCCTATACTTTCTACTAATTCATTAATAATAATCAAGCAACATCAGTAGATTTGTTTCAACATCTACAATTAACATCAAATTTGATAATTTTCAGCACACAAAACTTTAGTCTTCTTTGATATGATTCCAATATCCATCATTCTTAAGTTATATTTCTCTTTTCTATGATTCCAACTTCAACATACTCTTCTTGAACCAAGTATCCAAGCATCCAGTGCTCATCATCATGGCAGCGTATAGGTAAATTGGGTAAGCAATTTACATTTCTAAGTATTCATCTAACATGGGTATTTGCACATATTAAACTCTTAAATATTTTCCATATCCTTCATTCCTTCATATATTATTTCTTTATCCTTTTTACATTCCATCAAATTTCCTTTGTCCATTTTTTCCATCCATCATTATCCATTTTCCTTTGGCATTGTTAAGCCTTGTAGAATCCAGAGTAAAAAACATGTACCCATTTTCCATTCAATATTTGCACACAAATGAATGCCAGATTTTATAGTAAAAAAACATTCCAATCATCCCTATACTTCATCCAAAGTACATAATAAAGAATAGGAACAACCTCATTCCTGCAATCTGATTTCATTAGAATGAAGATTTATACGTCTCGTTCTCTCTTGTCTTGCCAAAAAGAAAAAAAAAAGGATAAGTAAAGAAAATATAAAAGTATGTACATGTTAAACATATATAAAATAAAGAAGAAGGGTTTTGAAGGAGCTCTGAGAAAGAAGGAAAGATACAATCTTATTATGTTGAGGGATTAAAGACTAGTAGTAGACCTCATAATCCGAACATCATTCATCTATTCATAATCTGAACATCATTCATCTATTCATAGCCTTATTGCACGAGGACATGCAATGACTTGAGTGTGGGGGGGATGTTGAGCCTTGGTTCTGACAAGTTTTCAATAACCACTTATCATATTATTACCTCATTTATCTACTATCTTCACTCATTTAGCATTCCCATTACCATATATTACCAAATCTTATTCATTTTCACGTAATGTGAGCTTCATTAGACATGAGAGATTCAATATTGACAATTTCCTATGTTTTGGTGGTTACTTGGCATGGATATTGTGGTTTTCTAAGTTTCTTCTAAAATTTGTAGTAGATTTTGACACTTTCCATAAATCTGGTAGTACCTATGCTACTGGATTTCCTATAGTGAGCAATTTTCAAAGGTGGTTTTGCCACAATATTTTCAAACAAGTGAGGATGAATATTGAAATTCCAAGACATGGGTTTTGTGCAGAATATGGCCAATAAAATTATAAGCAAGCAAAATCCTCAAAAAACGTAAAACAAAGGATGTATGGATGTGATTTCAAAACCACCCCTACCCCTGCACCCTCTTGTGACTTAGAACAATAAAAAAACAATGTCCAGATGTTAGTTTCTAAATCTAGGTTAGAATAACTAGCACTATCTACATCTGCCATGGTACTATTTTCATCATCAATCTAAGTGCAATGATGGAGTTAAAACTATGTGTCTAATTCTAAAGGTGATTCTTGTGATGTATGATTCCCAAAATTAGTCTCAAGAAAATAATTCCTTGAAATTGAATACAAGAATTGTGTGGGTTCATTTTGTCCCTCAAGTTTAATGACAGTGCATTTCATGTGGACTTTTTTATAAATATTGATTTGATTTGATTCTCCCTTCCATAGTATCCACAAATGAGACCATTTTGTGGAAAATTATCCTTGCATCTTTTGAAACCAATCATTTCTTAGCAATAAACCATAAGCCTCAAGCATGTCAACAACAATGATATCTATAACTTATAGAATTTCTAATTAGAAGCCACTCTAATCAAAACATCCTAATGTTGTTCCATGACCTTTACATCCATCCTATCTAATTGAATGATGTGCATAGAACATTTGGTGGGGGATAGAATTAATAATTTTAAAACAAAATAAGGCATTACATTGGATGATGATGCCAAGTCTTCCAAATAATTATGAACATTATAATTAATTATTTTTAAGTTTAGTAGAAAAGTAGGTGTTTATGCCTTCAATTGTTTGCCTATTATAGCAAGGTTTACAACAACTTTCTATTTTGTTTCAAACTTATGTTTTATATCATATTTTTGTTTGGTTTCAAAAAGTTTATGTTTTACTTCAAAATTAGTTATAATCTTATGAACTGATTCAGGGATTGTTTTGAAGGTATTCAAGATGATTTCTCTGTGTTGAGGAATGATAGAGATTTCATACATGGAGACATTTTCTTGTGTATTCATCATGTCCTCAACAATGTTATATTTCATCTCCTTAATAAAAAATCCTTTACTACCACATCCTCTTCTTCTTCATTCTAAAACACAAAAACATATTTGCTTCACCAATTTGTTCTTCATATTCCACTATTTTCTCATCTTCAAATTCTTGGGAAGGATTTTCATATTGTTTTTTTTGGTCATGAATATAGTTCATTACCAAATTAATGGAGTTAATTCATTGAGGATAGGTATTTTTAGAATAGTTTAATTGGTGAAAAGTATAGTAATTATCCATCCCTATTTCATCCAAATTTAGATTAATATTGGAAGGTTTTGGAAGTTTTGGGGGCGTAATATATTTTTTGTAAAATGGTCTAAAATATCTTTGATTAGAAGTACCCTCTCTAGAGCTCTTATTTATATCAAAAACCTCATTAGATAACTTAACTAAATAAAACACACTTTCTAGATCTGTGGGATTCTTTTCCTATGGATCAGAATTAGATTTCATGAGTGGTTTGGGAAAAGAAAGGAGTTTCTTGGGACTAGTTGTAAATTTAATATCATTATCCCTAGGGTTCTCTATCAAACTCATCATCTGTTTCTCCACTTTTTTATCCTCTTCAATTTTTTCAGCTAAAGTGTCCTTCCTAGATTTTTTGACAAACATAGAAATGGATGAATGTAGAGCATGTGTATGATACTCAACCTCAACCTATTGAGATAGTATAGAATTTGTTGAGAACTTATTAAGGATAGTGGTAAATCATTGGTTAAAATATTTAATTCATTCCTTTTTATCCATTTTTATGGTCATTAATTATTTCAAGAGTGCAGTAGGGTTTCATTCATCACCAAATTTGTTAATAAAATCATTTTCAAAGTATCCCCAACTTGTGATAGATCTTGCATGTATGTTAAAATACCATGTATATTCTTCATTTTCAAAATTTTAAGGGAACAACCTACACTACATCTTTGTATTCTACATTCATCAATCAAATGGCCAAGTAGAAGTTTTTAATATGATCCTCTAGGAGGCTTGACCTATTAGGGTAAAAATTTGGAAGTATATGCTCAGTATTTTTAAGTATATCATGTAACTATCTTAGAATATTCAAGGCATCATTATCTCTCCATATAATCAATTGAGGTTGATTCCCTACCATTTTGGTGGCAAGTAGCTATCGAGAGATGCCATAAGCTTGTATATTAAAGCCAACCTTAGAATAATGGGTTGAGGAACTTGAAGAGTGAGAATGTGAAATGGGGGGGATTTAGTGGAATTGAATTCAAAGTATATAGGATTTCATCAAGAGTAAGGTCAACCAGATCATTTATGGTGTTAACCAAAGTTTCTTTTTCAGTTTGGAGGAATTTCCTATTAGTTCTTCTACATCTAGGAAGTAATTGAGCATTAGGAAATTGGATCATGTTTTGAGTGAATGATTAGATAATATGACAAAAAACATTAAATTCATAATATGACAAAAAAATTAACTAATTCCTGATGATGGACCACACTAGTTTGGTCCGAAACATCGAAAACCAAAAAACCTATGCGATGAATCCGAAAGAACTCTCTGAACAAAACAGTGGTTGCAAAAGTCTTAGAACAGAAATAATAATATAGTTAA
>JASDQU010960101.1:0-10678 GCA_032191745.1 Picea mariana | reverse complement strand
TCCTTCCCCATCGGCCACGATGGATGGGACAGGGCACCCAGGCATGTCCATGCCCTTGTCCACAGCTGAAGTAGCATACTCTTTAGTCCAGCAATCTTTTGCCAACACAGATCCAACTTCTGCACAAGAGTTAGATCTGCTTCTAGAGCCTATTTGGGCTCAAGGTTCTCTCGCTGACACCAATTCGTTAGACTTAGTCTTTCCCTCCGACGAAGCAGTAATTGAAGCAATGACTATTCCAGACAAACCCTGGGATGATCTTCATCACAGATCATACTTCCTCCCAGAGTTAAGCAGAATTGAAGCTGGAGAATTCACCTTGACTATGACTGGAGATAGGTCTTGTTCTATTAATTCCTTAGCCACACACGAGGTCTATGCTAAGGGTAATATGGAAACCATCATTGAAACCATACTGATCAATATCTCCAGAACCCCTGGCGTCGTGGAGAATGTTTTCATCGGAGCTGACTACTCCCCCCTAGAGATTCAAATCTACACAGATCTATTTAAAGAATTCTGCGACGTTTTTTCCTGTTCTTAGGAGGAAATTCCAGGCATTGATCCAAAAATAGTCGAACATGAAATCACAACTTATCCAGATTCCAAGCCTGTTCGGTAGAAGCTTCATCCAGTTAATCCCGGGAAAGCAACAACCATTAAGGTTGAAGTCAAGAAACTACTAAAATCCAATGTTATCTATCCTATCCATTTGACCCAATGGGTGTCAAATCCTGTGCCGGTCAATAAAAAACAAGGCATGATTTGTGTATGTACAGACTTCCGTGATTTGAACAAGGCCTGTCCAAAAGATAATTTTCCCACACCATTCATCGACTAGATAATTGATGAATGTGCGGGTTGTGTGTCCTTCTCTTTCATGGATGGTTTTTCGAGATATAATCAAATACAAATCAAACCCGAAGACCAACACAAAACAACATTCATTTGTCCATGGGGTACATTCGCATATCGTAAGATGCCCTTTGGTCTCAAAAATGCTGGAGTGACCTTTCAGCGGGCCATGTATTTTACTTTCCATGACCTCAAACATATAGTCGAGGCCTATTTAGATGATTTAGCATCTCGATATCACAAGAGAACGGATCATCCCACACACCTCTGACTTATCTTTGAGTGTTGTCGCTACTTACGGATTCGCTTGAATCCAAACAAGTGTAGCTTTTGTGTAACATCAGGACATTTGTTAGGTTTCATATTGTCAACAACAGGGATCATGGTCGATCCTCTCAAGGTTGAGGCAATAATTCAGTTGCCTCCCCCACGCACAATCCTTCAACTTCAGAGTCTACAGGGCAAGGTGAATTTCTTAAGACGTTTCATCGCCAACTGTGTCGAGATCACAAAGGGCTTTATGCGCTTACTAAAGAAAGATTTTCTTTTTCATTGGGACGATGTCTCTCAATGCTCTTTCGATGCATTGAAACACGCCCTCACAACTGCCCCTTTACTTCGGCCACCTAACTATAACAAAGATTTTTTATTATACCTGGTTGCAGCAGAGTCAACCATCGGCATGGTCTTAGTTTAGGAAGATGACTTTTTCTCAAAATATGTGATTTATTACCTAAGCCAAGGCCTCGTAGGATCGAAACTCATTTATTCTCATATCGAAAAACTTGTGTTGTCAGCAGTCCATGCTGTTCAACGGTTTCGTCATTATGTTTTGTTTCGCAAGACCACCGTCATTGTTGTTGTGAATCCATTCCAATACATGTTGACACAACGGGTAATAGGCAGAAAGATCAGTAGATGAATAGTTACCCTCCAGGATTTTGACTTAGATTTCATTTCAGCGAAATCAAAAAAGTCACTGGTCTTCGCAGAACTTATTTCAGAACTTTTGGTTGAGTCAGGTGATGTTGTGCCCGAAGAGTCGCCTATTAGAGGATATATGTTTTTGATCACATCTTCGGATCCATGGTACGGAGATATACTTATCTATATCCATACTTTGAAGTACCCCACCTCTGTTTCTCATGATGAGCGTTGACATATACGCCATTAGGCTAAGAATTATCTCATACTCGATGATATGTTGTATCGAAGAGGTGTACACTGTGTCTTGCACCGATGTCTCACTCACGAAGAAGCAGTTATCGTGCTTAACGATTGCCATACTGGAGCCTATGCCGGTCATTTGTTTGGGTTGGAAACAACCCAAAAGATTTTACGAGTAGGTTACTTATGGTTGACACTAATCAAAGATTGTATCAAATCAATCAAGAAGTTCCACCCATGCCAGATCTTCTCTCGAAAGATGAGGGCACATCCCACTCCCATGTTTCCTGTCATCACAATTGGTCCTTTCACCAAGTGGGGGATTGATTACAATACATGCAAACCTCCTTCAGTAAGGGGGCACCATTATATCATTGTAGTTGTAGAATACTTCACGAAGTGTGTCGAAGCTATGCCAACATTTAAAGATGATGGTGAGACTGTGGCTCTCTTTCTATTCAACCAGATAATAGCAAGGTTCGGTGTCCTGAGAGAGATTGTCACTAACCATGGCATTCATTTTCAGAACTAGATGATGAACGAGTTAACATCAAATCTCGGGTTACGGAAAGACCATTCATCACCCTACTACCCCCAAGAAAATGGTCAGGTGGAAGCTGTAAATAAATCTCTTAAGACCATCCTACAGCGAACGATCAACTCAGCCAAGTCAAATTGGCATTTGATGTTATACTCGGCATTATGGGCTTACCGAACGTCTGTTAAAAATACAACCAGTTTCTCACCTTTTCAACTCATTTACGGGCTAGAAGCAGTCTTTCCTATCGAATGTCAGATCCCATCCCTAAAGTTGGCAGTACAATTATTGCCAGACACTTCTCCAAGTGAACAGCGGTTATTATACCTTGAGAAGCTTAACGAGCAGCGTCGTGATGTGGCCCTAGCCAATGAGGCTCACAAACATAAATTCAAGTGTCAATATTATCGGTCCATTCATCCTTGGATTTTCTCTAAAGGTGACCTTGTCCTGGTCTATGACCAAGATAAGGACCCCCCGGGGGCAAAAAAATTCAAACCCATGTGGTTCGGACCTTTCATCATAAAAGAGGTTCTAAAAAAGTGCACTTATCGTCTGGTTGAATTTGAAGGGAATGCTTTGGCAGAGCCTAGAAATGGTCTCTACCTCAAGAAGTATTACTCATAGGTAGGTCACCATGGATAACCTTTTGTAACATATGTATAGTCTTTGTACTATTACTTTCTAGTTTCTTTTAGTATTATGGACGGGTCGTTTTTTATGTTATATTTCATCACTGTGGCATATGTCAAGTAAATCTGAGGTGTTCATTGGGTATGCAGACGGTGCTAGCTGGCACACTCGGAGGCTTGCCTCCGCAGCTTGGGTAATTTTTACACCTTGAGGACAGTTATTATCTTCCGGAGGTATATGCTTAGGTGACACCACAAACAATGTCACCGAGTATAGTGCAGTTATTGAGTTGCTTCGTGACGCCCTGTCATTTGGTATCTCTCATCTCTGGGTCTATCTCAATGCGCAGCTGGTTGTGTCTCAGTTAAATAGAGTCTACCGTGTTCATGATCCGACTTTACACCGACGATTCCTTAGGGTACGTCTCTTAGAATGAATCTTTGACTATATTTCTTATTTTCATGTTCCTAGGAGATTAAACCAAATTATAGATACTCTAGCTAATCAAATTTTAGATTGGCATCTCGCACACATATGAAAGGACATACACATAAACATGTAAATACATTTTTAAAGGCAAATATGATCCATAAGACACAAAAAGACATAAAAATCCATATATAATGTCATAATCACCGGAGTACATAGGTGGATGCAAGTGCCTCAAAAGTATGACCAATAACGAGTCATGGGGCTTATGCCCTCAAAAAATATATACAAGTAGTGCTCTCGGCACGTGAAAATTCTAACTAAGGTCAGGGCCTGTGGGCCCTGTTGTACTGATCAACAACGTTTTCCAAACGCTAAAACAATCGGACCCACGTCTGTGGTGCCCCCACTACATGAGGCTGCATAGATGGTGGCAGATCCTCAATCTATGCCATAGGGACTGTGCAGGTGAGCGAGGTAAAGTTTCGCTCAACTTGTCTCAACACCCTCTCAGCCTCCCTGGCTGGCAGCTCTCCTACTGCTGCTGGTCCCCCTACGGTGGTAGGTGTGGCCCCTAGCTGAGGATGACGCTTGTTCCTCGCATAGTCCACAGGTTGCACTGGTCCCACATCTGCACACAATAGACACATATCCGTCAAATACTTTGGTATAAAAAAATGATATATAAAAAAACAACAACATAAAAATTACATATGTTTCACAAAAAAAAAACAATAAAACAATGATGTAAGCTTACCCATCTCTCCTCGCTCCTCACCAGGAGGTACTGGTATCTCAGGATCTCTCAAGAAATCAATCCCAGCATAAGGGTAATCCTCTATGACTGGGATCTGTCGCGATAGCCAAGCAAAGAAATCATCGTCAAAGGACTCATTGGTCCTTCCACCACCCTATCGTGGCAGTAACACTGCCCATCTACAAACTGTAGGAAGAGAGGCCTGATGTCCTCGTACCAGTACTCGAGAACTGAAGCTTGAAAATATTTCAAAGAAGAAAGAGCATAGAATGGTCCCGAACCTGAAGTTCCTCTGCGTCCGTGACTGACAATCTTTCAGCTACCTCTTCATACAATCTAGTAGTGTAGTGCTCCAGTCAAATATTTGTGCATTTAAGAAATGGATTACACAGTTCATTTATGCATGGGACGCCTAATGTAGAGACGCAAAACCAATCATCTGCCCAATAAGCAACACAATCGCCTGCAACGATAAGTCAATGATCTTTCTTATGGGCACCTATGAGCTCGATTGGTCCGTACCAGCCTCACAATAAAGTCCTATCAATTATGATATGTTACGAGGCCCCGAAGGAAATGTCCATAAGTTGATTGGTTCCCCTCTCCTGGAGAGGCCAGTCAAAAAATATATACCCTCTATCATAGACACTAGGGACTGACCCTCTAACATAAAGGCCTCTACATCAGGATGCCAATAATCAACCAAGGCATTCAGTAGCCTAGGTTGTGCCCGCATAAAAGGACATAAGAAGAACTTGAGCAACCCACAATGCATTAAGGAAACCACAACATTGGGGTCTTCCCTGACCAACTCACTAACCTCCTCATGCTCTCTTTCCCTCCAGTGAACATACATCTTGCAAAACACCAAGTTCAAGAGGATTAACCCTTGTTTTTTTTTTAATTTTTCATTCAATAAGGGGGTCCATGCATGCTGTAATGATGACAGTCACATGTACACGTGTGTATTTTTTACTCTGCCCGAATGTACATGCGGCCTGTCATAAGATAGCCCGTGTGGACCTAGGGCCGACCTTTTGAAGGTCGACGTCCCCCCAAAACTTGAAACCCAAAGCATAAATAAAGATTTAAATTGCAAGAGGAGAGAGTCTATACTTACTTGGTCCAGACAGATGGTCGTTTCGTCCACTGTAGCTCCCAGAATCACCACTTTTATCAAAGGGGTTTTTTTTCTCCAGAGTCAATTTCCAAATAAGCAATGGTGATAATGAGCTGCCAGCTTCTATTTATAGACTTTTTGGCCTCTTTTTGTCACTTTTTTGGCCCCCCTTATCATTTTCTTTAAACCAAAAAACATTTAGAGTGATTCGGGAGTTGCATTGGAAGGGTATGATCGGGTATCAGGACCAGTTTTTTGGAGTTTTGGGTAACTTTTGACGGTCTGTGGAAACATATCAGATGATCAACTTGAGAATGTAGGTTAGGTTTCCTCCCTAACTTTTGTATCTCGTTGTATTTATCCCTTTTCCATAGGATCGATCCCATTAGATTGCGACACAGAACCATCATTACTACTTTAGAAGTGTCACGAGTTTGTGGTAGAGCTTACCGGAACATGGATGCCCTAGGTATATCCTAGTTGCATGATGGTGTCCATGTTGTCTCTAATCAATGTAGGCTCGGGAGTCCTTATTGTTTTTCCTGATTACGAGTTTGAGCCTCATTTGCATGATTCCTTTTCACTCTTGACCTCACCCTCGGGACTCCAAAAAGACATAATGGGTCTTCTTTTAAGCCCTTTTCAGACCCTCTAAACATGAAAAGATTGCCGAGTGATCTTGTGGCCTTTTACGCTCATCAAACTGAAATTTGAAAGTCATGTCTGTCCGATGGTAGTTTATCCCTTTTTTGGTCTGGACGGTCAACTGTACAAACAAAGGTATACTCTAAGGAACTTCAGTTCTCTAGAAAAGTACTCTCAAGTATCATTTTAACCCTTTTTTGGGCCTGAGGGACTAAATTTATGAAAAAGGAACCCCCATAGAGTCCATAGTTAAGCTCTTTTCAGACTCCCTAAAATTGAAAAGATTGTCGAGTGACCTTATTCTTTCACACTCGTTAAAATGATCCAAAAGAACATTCTCAACTGAGTCCATAGTTAATCCTTTTTCAGACTCCTTAAAAATGAAAAAATGGCTGAGTGATCTTGTCTTTATCACACTCGTTAAAATGGTTTTGAATGGACGTCTTGTCGGTGCTAGTTTACCCCTTTTTCGAACAAACTAGACTACCTTCGAAAAAGGTACCCCAGTGGAGTCTCCATTTACGTTTTTTCAGACTATCTAAATATGAAAAATTGTCGAGCTTACCTTCTCTAGGTTCATTAAACTCACATCGAAGGACGTTACCATTGTGTGTTTTATTAATCCCATTTGCATACCCGCGTCTTTGGCCTAATGCCGGCTCCATGTTGCTCTCAACTGAACCATCTAAAGCATGCCTTATACGCAAGCCCTGTAGCACTTTTCCTCTACGTCTTGACACCTTTGGCCCCTAAAGGATTTTTCTCGAGTGTCCTTACTCTGAACATCAGTCTTGTCCCTGTACCTTGAACTTGTATGTTTGCAACACTCGTTCCTCCTTTATAACGTAACATTATTTTATTCTTTTTCCAAAATTATTGAAAAAGACAAAAAAAATTAAATATACCCCAAAAAGAGGAAGGGAAAAGTATTTTCTTTATTTGCAGCATAATGAGTCTCCCTTGGATAAAACACATCTGTCCATTTTTTCTTCAAACTATGGGATTTAATACGACCTTAGGAAGCTATTCTCGAGCTGTGTCCTCCTAAGTTTGGTTATTCTTCCAAACATATGGAGATTTTGTGTTGCCTCCTTCCTCGTAAACTTATGTTAATGCCATGTTGGCTGAGTCTCATCATTTTTCATGTTGTTGTCCAAGGGAGGTTTTTACCAAGCCTAAGTCAGCCCCTCTACAGTTTGTCTCTTTCCCTCATGCCTGGCCATCTTGAACATCTAATCAAGTCTTTGTTCGAAATCAATGAAGCCTTCAATCTGATCATCAAGATTCTCTATTCCATGACCGATGAGCCATCGAAGACCTCTGGGTAGTGAAGTCGTACACTCATATTACACTCCTACTGAGTTTTGAAGATTTTGAAGTTGTTGCTTGAGCTCTAAAGACCTCATCTCCAGCGATCAGGCCTTAGCAGCTTCTAAGAAGATGGATACTCTACACGTATGTCTTTTTGATTTTGAGATGTAGCTTCATTGTGTATTTTTCATGGATACACTTTATATAGTTATATGACATGGATCTACAGTGTATTTGATTGGTATCCATGATTTTGTTTTATCCCGAGCATGGGTATGCCCGCCTCAGTGAGACAATTGTTATTTTTGTAGACGACACCTCCCGATTTTTGGTCCTTGGGCTCATTTGTTCGGCACATTGGTGAAGATTGTTAATGTATTTCGGCCATCAGATGCTCTTATGACCTCACACATTAGGGGGCATTTGTTATAACCCTAATTTTCACTAGACATGCTTACCTAGCATCAGGCCATCTCAGATTCCTTCTTTTCCAAAACACTATTGAACAACTCTTCTTAAAAACACCTTTTATAAAGGCCCACGCACCCTGCTCCATTACTGCATGCGTGTACATGCTAGCTGACCCAAAATAGCCCATGTGTACCTACAAAAGCACAAAAAAAGGAAATTTGATGACGGAACACACAACTTTGGGTGAGTTAACTAAACCTTTCGGCCATTCATGGCTGAGGGTTAGACCAAATACCTAGCTTCTTCTAGCCTATAAAAGAAGGGTTAGGGGTCCCATTTGGAAGAGGAGAATCATAGTAAATAAACTATATCCGATTGTGCATTTCCTTTGTCCCAACCTTTAGCCATCCTTGTGCAAAGAGAAATATAGAGAAAAGAAGTTGTAGGACAGTTGAAGAGGAGCCCAAAACCAGGTTCGTGGAGTAGTGGTCGGCTTCATCATTGTAAGTTGATTTGTTGAAGTTAATAATAAAGAAGTACTTTTCCCGTCCCACCATATGAGGTTTTCATGGTTTATTGCATACATGTTGATTGAATCTCTAACCCATTAATCTATATATCAAATGCATGTGGAGTTCTTTGTTTGTTTTGTGTGAATGTAGGTTAGCCTTGGGAGGAGAGATGCAGTCAAAGAGCGATCAAGAGTGAATAAGGATCGATATCAAACGCCCGAAATAAGGTATGCTCACTTGATCTTCTTAACTACGTATTTGCTTAAGAATAATAGGGATTAGGCCCGGGACGATGGTAGAAAGTAGGAATCTTTAGGTCTTTTCTGCATGCATAATAAAACCCTAAGTGCTAGTCCGTAGAGGGATTTCCCACTCACAACAGTTAGGAACACAACTCAGTATGCAACTCAAACAATGCGCATAACCATAATATCAAGGGTCATGATCATCCAACCTTCGCCATGAACAATACACAACATTAAAACTTGGATTATAACTTTTTTCATCCAAAAGGGCAGCATTATCATATTTTATGAGGGATCATCCAAACCATTTAGCTCCATATTTTAATCACCCAACCACCACATATTACCATAAACATTTTAAACCATGATCTGAAATAAATGAACTGTAGAAAACTGTGTTTCTACCATCACATAAACAAAAAAAATATAAGCGTTGCTTATCCAGCATATTCCAGTGCGTATTACAAGGGGGTCCCACCTACTAGTTGTTAGGACCCTATAATGTACCTTTTTGTTCACACTTTTTGCTACCATTACATCCTTTTTCCACTCACATTTAAACTTACATTATCACCTTACCCTATCTTCCAAAGGTATATAACGTCTCTTCTCTTTACTATATGTTTAATTTGTTTTGCATATAATTTTACATTACTCTCATACTTAACCATCGATCATAACATATAAGTGCTGAAACAGTTCACTGCTGATTATCGTTGTTGTTTGAAGGACCGTTGCTGAAACAGTCAGCACACAAACCACATGGCTGAAACAGTCTGTGGTCTATGATGCTGAAACAACAATTCACACAAAGAAGAAGTTGTTACACTCTCTGTGGTCTACGATGCTAAAACAACAATTCACACAAAGAAGAAGTTGTTACACTGACCACAACAGTCGCACCTTGAACCAGAATTAACCATCGATGTTGTGTGAGACCACGTCGCTGAAACAATCAGAATGCAAATCCCGTTGCTGAAACAGCCCGTGATTTGCGATGCTGAAACAGTATACAACAGCAGTAACAAGAAGATAAATAAAAAATCTGTTACTCCAGCTGCAACAGCTACACCTCACTCAGTACCTTTTCAACTATTGTAATAGCATTCTGTTACGGGAGACCGGGATATCCTATTCCAATATAGAGATTAGATCTAACTAAGAATAGGATTCAGATGTGCACATGTAATTGGATGATCAAATTGTATTGAGGCGATTCTCCCCTTTAAATAAGGGGAAATCATCATTAGAAGGGACTTTTCTTGGCTAAGAAAGGAATTACAGAGAAGGACGTGTTTACTTCAGACATTGTAACATGATACAGTTGACAGATGAATAAAATATTTTTCTGAGCATTCCTTCCTAGTTCCTTTCGTTTCTGGGGAATCTTGTGAGAAGGGAGGGCCCACCTTCTTCACAATATTCACCCATTAGTTATGTAGTGTGCTAGTATTATTTTTGTTCATGCCTTTCTGTTTTGTTGAAACTCTACTTTATTGAACTCTGTTTTGCTGAAACTTTTCTTTATTGATTGTACATTGTTTTCATATAATTCATGCTTGGGTAACTGTTAATCATTCTAGTTAGCAATCTTGTTTTGTGAATTTATGAAAACATGATAATCAAAGACAAGTGCTGAAGATTCCTTCTTGGGGAATAGGGTCCTGTTCTCTGTTAAGAGATAGTTAGCCTTCAGTGCATGTCAATCATTTCTGATTAGTAAAGAGTTCATGAAAGTGTGATAATCGGAAACAGGTGTTGAAGATTCCTACTTGGGGAATAAGTTCATGTTCCCTACTGCAGAATAGTGGTCTTTCCTTTTGCGGTATTCTGAAAGATTTCTTTCCTAGGTTGTTATCTCTTAATGTAATCCAGGATTCTTTGGATAATTATTTCTTTAAACTTTGAACTTTGCAATAGGTAGGTTGCTTTTCCGTAATTCAAAGTAGAACTTCAGTTTGTTCAAGGTAAGGTGTGATTAATATACTTTTACTACAACTCTAGATTGCTTTTGAGATTGAGCATATACAGTGTGTGATTGCCTTTGAAATAAAC
>JASDQU010960100.1:10330-32313 GCA_032191745.1 Picea mariana | reverse complement strand
TTTTCTTTCGAAATATTGAAAGCCATCGATGCTGCCAGGCTCAGTCGTATCGTTCCTAGAGCCTTTCTGTCAAGAATCTCCCATTCTTCATCCTTCATAGCTGTCGGCTTCTTTTCTATTCCACCCAATGGTAGGAATAGATCCTTCTAATATAAATAGTCTTCCATCTACATCTTCCATAACTAGTAGTTTTGGCCGTTAAATTTCTCGACCCTAAACTTTCCATCTTCCGGCATTGCTCCCACTTGAACCAGGAACCCTCTTTTCCTACGAGTTACCTTTCACTCTGATACCAGTTGTTAGAAAAATAGGACCGCGGAGCAATAAAATAAAACAAATGCTGAAACAAAACACAAAAGATACACAATACAAGAGAGACGCAGATTTACGTGGTTCACCCAATGTGGGCTACGTCCACCAGAGAAATTTTCAGGTCCTTCCTTTATTATTATAAAGCAAATGAAGGGATACAACCTACNACGGTCCATATTTACAATGAAATTACAATATACTTTTACAAGGCAATTTTTCCTTTGGGGGCTTCGCCCCCAAACCCCCCAGCTGGGGGGATAGGCCCCCCTTTCCCTACAAAGGGGGTACCCCCCCTCTGCACTCCCCCACATGGAATATTGTACATACTTATTGGGTGTAAAGTCTTCATGGGGTATAAACATGGTTGAAAAACACAAGACCTCTTAGTCAGGAAGATAATTAGGCTCCGCAACCAACACCCACCACATTAGTTGTCACTTGTGTAAGCACAATTTCATTATTGAATTCAAATCCAAATCTCATGTCCAACAATATTAAATGCAAGGTTTATGATTGATTGAGTTGTTAGGAAAATATCTGGTAAAATTAAATAAAATAAAATATGCCAAGTTGTAATTATTGATAGTAGCACCACCTTTTGTCAAAATAAGAAAAGAATGTTAAGTAAGAAAAAGGAACCATATTGCAGAGATACAGTAAACACACTTGGGAATGAGGATCAAGAGTTATAGTTGTCCAGAGCATACAATTACTACAAGACTCTTTCTCCAGCCAAGAAGAAAACAAACTTAATTTAGACCTAAGGAATAGCACTGGCAAGTTGTGTTCCCAAAGTGACAGACTTCAAAGAGATTGTTCAATGGTGCACAGACAAGTTCATTTTTTATAAGAGAATAATTCAATTGTGAGGACATCAACCCATTTCTCTAGCTCCTTAAGAATTCTCCAAATTTCTAAGTCTCCCTACACCTACCTTGTGATTCAAAAATGAAGAGGATGATGAATTTCTAAAGCAACATAAAGGAGGAGATAGGCTATAAGAAATTGTTTGGATAACCCAACTAGTAACCTTGGTGCTTCCGGGATTGAGGTAACTTCATTAAAATACCTGTATAGAGAATTTGTATGGTTTTTTACCTACATTATCAGTCTGGAATCTACTGTGTTTATACCAAGAAATGTTATGTATGCCCTACACTATGCTTTGCATGAAAAATCCATTATTGATTGGGGTTATCTCATTTCAAATGAAATTTCTTTCCAATTGAATAACCTTAAAAACACTCGAAATTTTTATATGACTTCTTAACTCATTTTCACCATCACTTATGGACATGTGTTTGAATAATTTCCAAGGGAAAAACATGTTGATTTTAAGTTGGATCTAGTTTATGCATGGTATTTGGTCATGTATAGGCATAAAGCTCAATATAATTTCTACCCAGTTCATAACAACTTCATTTCACAATTTAAAAAGTTGAATTTTATTCATAGTACATCGAGACTATCCTTGGAAGCAACTATCTTTCTCTATGGCAAAGGATCTTGTGAAACATATGAAGAATTTATTGTTATTAGATTGTTTGTTAATGAGGAGAATCCTTTTCTTTTTCCATTCTATGTATCAAATAAACTCTTTTCCAAGGAAATGTGAAGACAATACAAGACTTGGGCCCTTTTCTTCCATGATAAGAGGAAAAAACAATTCATACCCCTACCATGCAAAATTGGAGAATTTACTATGAAGCATATAACCCACCTTGACAAATTGCCAGGACATCATGAACAATTGGACTTAAAGGAAGATAAATTTGTTGAGGGTTTTGACACAGATAACAAATTTGTTGCACATATGGAATTGGTAGGGTACTCTTCACATTTCACTAAAGTTGATCAATTTCAGGAGGGTGGTGAAGATAATATATATCTCCATGAAATAGTAGCATACAAAGTTTTGAATGAGACAGGAGAAATAAATAGCACCAATGAAGGTCGTAGACAACACGGTAAGGAAGTGACAAATAAAAACCCTAATTCTCCAACAACATCCCAAAGGAGTACTCCATCGAGAATAAATAATAGAACCAGCATAATGGAGACATGAAAAACATCAGTTAGAGGGTCAAATGATAGTGGAGATAAAAACCCTCCTAGAAAAAGTCTCAAAAAATATCATATTGCATATATTTCTATCAAAAGAAAAAGGAATACATCGGCAACAGGGTTAATCATTCAAGAAGTCCAAGAGAGTCCACGTGAAATGGACATAAACAAGATCATTGAAGAACCTAGTTAGTCTGCACAAAGATTATTGGAAACTAGGGAAATTGTTGTTTCTATGATTACCCAGGATCCCGAAATATTTGAGGAGTATGTTACTTTGCACCACTTGGCCTACAATCATGAGACTAAGAAATTGTTATTGGAAAAATTCAATACTAAAAATTAAAGGTCATATGAAAGATGGAAATATTCAATTGACTTTGAAGGATTTGCACCGTAAAAAATTGCATAATTCTATGGAGAAATTGGAGAAGATTTGAAACAATCTATTGATAATATGGAAAAATAAAATTCAGAGTTGAAAAGGAGGATTAAAGAGTTATAAGTTTCCTTGATACCAAGACCATTGTTTCCCAAACCTTTGAATTTAATCCAACCTACACTTGTGTTAGAGAATACCCTGAAAAGCAACAGAAAATATAAAGGCTCATCGAGCTTATTACAAGCTATAAGAAATTATGTTGGTGACGCCATACAAAAGAGAATTGATATAATCCAATAAATTTTCGAGCTTTCCCAAAGCATTGCTAGTTTTTCATCCAGAATACAAAATTTCAAGGAATACCTGCAAAAGGACTTGGAAACTGTTGAATATTTTTTTCATAGAAGTTGTGAATACATTTTCATCTAAAGTATTGAACTTAATTGAAGCTCATAGAAAAGAAAAAAAAAATCTTTTGACTTACTGGATGAAGCAGGTTAATGCATGTTGGATGAAGAATTAAAGAATTAAAATAAATGATAAATGAAACTGATGTCTTGGAAAATAAAAAGAGTCATTTGTTTCTTAAACTTGTGGATGTTACAAAGGAACTTAATGGTCCCAATTTTTTTATGGATAACATGATTTTATCAAAAGAATCTTTAATGGGATAACTTAATGCATTAACACTTTCCTGGGAAAATGAATTTATAGAAACTATAAAATTTTTTGAAGAGGAAGTTGAAAAATGGTTAGTTCATTATATCAACAGGAATAATGAAGTTGACGATGCGTTGCATCAATGGGAGATGGATCTGAGGGAATTTGAAAGTCAAATATTTGAAATTAAAACTAAACATGAAATCATTGTAGCACCTTTAAGGGAGTATATTGAGGAGTTGTTGAAAAAGGCACTACCCAGAATTACCAAACCGTAAAATTAAAAGGAAGTTGCAACAGTTATGCCAACTCAACCACAACATGCACCTTTAAAATAAACTTCTACAATCAAGTGAAGGGTTACTACAACTTTCCATCACAATGAGTCAAGAAGAAACCTTATCCCCCTCTTTTCTCTATTTTCTTCTACAATCATTTGTCGTATTTCCTTCTATTTCTTAGTATCCTATGAAAACCAAGATTACCCTTGATTTTTTTCCTCTTATCTTCTAGGTCATTTCATTTTATGGTGCACACGAGCCCAATGCTAGTCCTCTTTGAAGGGTGAATGAATAATTTTTCTTTAAAGACATTTACTTTGTATTTGAAGACTTATATTAATTTTTGAGACTTCGAGAGAACTACTTGGGATACTAGACTATTGTATTCTCAAAGACTTTGATATGAAGCTTGAGTTTCCAAATGTTCTATCCATCATAATATTTTTTTTGCCTAATGGAATGATCATTTAAAGTTCTCTTATTTATGTGGTCCATATTTATGATCTCTTTACTGCAGATATTGTTTACTGTCTTGATGAATGTTGTGATGGAAAATTCAACTTCTCATTTATCATATTCATTTGGTTTATATACATTGTGAATATTGTGTATATATGGTTCTTCTTTTAAAGATACCTAGTCACAATCTTAGGTATTATTTTGAATATGAATGTTAGATTTTACAAAGTCTAGTCTTTCTCAAATTTTGTTTATATTTTTTGTTATAAATTCAATAGAAAAATAGGAGTACCACCTCTCTAAAAATGCAGGGGGGTTCATATCCTCTTAAGTTTGACCTTCAAACCATAAAATAGTCTTTTAGATCAACATTTTTGGCAACCACATTGGGTAGAGAAAAAGGTTGGTTTCACAGACTAGAATCTAATGACTCAACCTGGCCCATATCAACCAAATTTACAAATTGGTATTAGAAATCAATAGATCATATTCCATTAGTTGTGAAAATTAACAATAACAACAAAAAAAACATGAGAAGAAATAGAAATATTGTGGGAAACTCTTGCTCAAGAAGAGGAAAGAGAAATGGTGAGAAGACAAAGACAAAGAGCTAGAAATTAAAAAAAAAAAAGACTGGAAACATATAAAGGGCCAATAACAAGAAGTAAAAGTAAACAACTTCAAAATTATGATGTTGGAGAAAGGTATAAGAATCCAATGAAGGAGGGTTATAAATACCCCACTCAACCTTCTAGGGGAACAACACCAATTACCTACTCTTCGACAAGGAGTCTTGCCAGTATTTTTTGGAGATGGAGTAATGGACCCAAGATAGATATGGACCAATTTATGTCTATGTGTGAAATACATTTAATAGAACATGATTATGTAATGGTGAGATTTGTTTTGCAGAGGTTGATAGGTTTGTCCTGCAAATGATGCTTTTCCCTTCCTTCCCAGTCAATTTCATCATTTGATGATTTGGAAACTATGTTCATGACCATGTATGTACCCCCGATTGCATATCATGCATTTCTCACATAATTTACCCAAATCCATTTGAAAAGGGGAGAGAAAATCATATATTTCAACTTGTAATTTTTCAAGAGTCTGAACCAAATTCTAGAAGAGAAAAAACCAAATAACCCAGTTATGCTTGGATTCTATAAGAATGTTATGCCAACCATTGTAAAATATGCTATCAAAGCTTCCCAAATAGAAGACTTAAATGGAGCTATAAGTAAACCAATAAAATGGAGGAAATCGTGATAGAAACATATGTTGATCCTGATATTATACTCAAAAAGGTTCAAAGGAAAATGGATAACCTTATTAAACAAATCAAGGAGAATCAACCTTGAAGAATGTTGAAAAAAGAGGAATTGGTGGAGGAGTTTTCCAATGTGTTTGTTGAAATATTAATTATTGAAAGATTGATTGTCATTTAAATTGATTTTCATTGATATCAACTCTTGAATAGGAAATTAACAAGTTGCATGTCAAGGTAAAAGAGTTGTAAACATAAGTTAACAAGCTACATGTTGGCTGCATGTTAAAGTAACTATAAACATAAGTTAACAAGTTTCATCAAAATTTAACAAGTTGCATGTCAGTTGCATGTGCATGTCAATTGCATGTCATCATCAGATCCTCATTAAAACACAATGAAGAGTCAATTGAATATCACTTATGTGAATACGAATTGGCATATCTGAGGCAATAAGTCGAATTCAGTGAAGTCCAGTGAAGAAAGAATTTTGCAGGAGTTGAGTGCACGGAGAAAGAGTTAAAGATACAGGTCCTTTGTGTAAATCCATATCTTTCAAGAGGAAAAGTGCATACATATGTGGGATGCAGTGAGAAAAAGAAGGAACATCCATGAGCAAGAAGTGTATAGGGTCACGAACCTGTGAGGAAAAATTGTTGAAGATCAGATATCTAAAACTCAGGCCAACTACAAGTTGAAGGTATTTCTTCATGTGTGTGTTAGGGTATGTATTCTGAATAAATTAGGAATATATATGTCTTATTGAATCATAAGCATTTTATTTTGAGAACTCCCTTTTGGATATTGGTATGAGGTATGTGGTTGTAGTATTTGTGAGATATCGATATCAGTAGCAATAGAAGAAGCATCATAACCAACGACAACAACAATTTATCAGTGACAAAGGTAGTGACAGATTGTCCTACATTTATATTCCAAGTTAGTTGGATAGGACAAGGAAAGGGGGTTGTAGCCTCCTTTCGATTGGAGCCAATAAATTAGGGAGTTGGAGCTTCCTTCAAGTTGTATCTTGTAAATATGGGTTGGTGCCTCCTACCAGTTGTAGCTGAAGAAAATCATTCCACGATTTTCTCCTACATTGGGTTTCCACGTAAAATTATGGTGTAGTATGTTTATGTGATGTCTATGCATTGAATTATGGTGTTGATGATATATTGAACACTCATTATATTTATTGGAGGTTTTATATTGTGATGAAAAGTACTCATTATGCTCATATTGATTCAGCCCCCCTCTCAGTATTCCAACAATTGGTATCAAAGCAATTCCTTTAGGAGGCAGTCTAACCACTCGAAGGAGATCATGGAATATGCTAAGATTGGAGCACCAATGTTTGATGGTCAGAACTATACCTTTTGGAATAAAAGGATGAAAACATTTTTACAGGCACAGGGATTTGATGTTTTTCAATCAATAGTATATGAGTATACAACACCAGCCACCCCCCCAACTGACAGATATGGAAAGAAACTAAGTGAAAACAACTCAAAGGATAAAGGTACCATTTTGAGAAGTCTATTTGATTCATTATTTGTCAAGGTTATGCATTGTGACAGTGCAAAGGATCTTTGGAATAAACTCCAAAACATTTATGAAGGAGATGTCAAAGTTAAGGGAGCTAAGCTTCAAATCTTCAGAGCTAAGTTTGAACAATTTAATATTAAGGATTATGAATACATTGCAACCTACCTTCTATGATTTGATGAAATAGTTAATACTATTAAGCTTTTGGGAGTATAATTTGATGACTTAGTGGTTGTTAAAAAAATATCGAGGTATCTTCCTATGAGATTTGATCCTAAAATATCATCCCTAGAAGAAAGAGCATATCTCGATACATTAATCATGGATGAGTTACATGGAATATCTATAGCCTATGAAATGAGAAAAAAATAGGAGAACACATTCACAAAAGAAGGAGCGTTCAATGAATCCAAGAAGACAAAGAAGAAAAAAAAGAAAAAGTTAAATCTAGGTTGCAGTTGTAGTGATGATCCAGACGAAGATGAAGAGATGGATAACTTTGTAAGGAAATTAAAGAAAGGAACTAACAAGTATAAAGGTATGTTTCCATTGAGATGTTTTAACTGTGGTGGTATTGGTCATTTTGCTTCTAAATTTCCTCATAAGAATAAAGATATTGATGGAGAAACAAAAGGAAATTCTTCAAGAAAATTTTCTACTCAAAGGAGGACAACTTCTCATCAGACGAGGATAATGATAGTGTCAGTGATTAGGAAAGAGTACTCTTCATGGAAGTAGAATATGATTCTAAAGAAGAAGGAGAAGTTGATCTCAAAGAAAAGCTAATCTGTGCATTAGAAGAACTTAGGAAAGAGAGAAATAAAGAAAAGTCAGTCAAGGAAAAGTTAAAAATGAAAGAGTGATCTTAGAATTATGACTCTAAAGAAATCAAGCAGATGATGATGAGTCTAAAAATTCAAATAAAATAAGACATAAGAATTGAGGAAGTACCTAGAAGTCAGTTAGAAGAAAAGGAGAAAATGATTGGAATCTTTGAAGTAGAAATAGTCTCTTTAAGTAAATATCTTCAGAAGAAAGATATGCAGCAAAAGAAAACCAGAATATTGGATCAAATCATCGGCAGTCAAATATCATCAAATGACAAATCTGGACTAGGATACAGTCAAGTAAAGAATGAGAAAGGACCAAGCTCTAGGACAACATAATAGGATGTAGAAAAAATAATATATGCGGAGATTATCAGGGATTTTTTCAAGAAGGAAGAATGCAAGCCCCAAAAGAAGAACATTCCATAAATAAACAAGACTCAAGAAGACAATTTTAGAAGGATTTCATCAGAAAGAATATCATCTACTCCTAGGTATCAAAGGTTGTTTTATGGTCATTATTTTAATTATGCTAATTTTGGACATAAAGTTGTAAATTGCAGAGCTTATGCCAAGAACCGAAGCAACTATGCAGGGTACTTAAATAATAGCTATCCCAGAAAATATTATGAAGCATAAAACAGAAACCAAAACAGTTTTGGTTCATTGAGCAATGAAGTAGAATGCTACAAATTCCACAAATATGGACATATATCTCGTGATTGTAGAAGATGATGGATACCTCTATGAAAGAGAACACTAATATCAAATATAAGAATATTTGGAAAAGAAAACAAGAATAGGTATAAGAAGAAAAGATGAATGAAGGACAACCAGAAGTCATACTCCCAGGATTTGCAGTAGTACAAGATCATGATGAATCGACAGGAAAAGAGAAAGATTTCGATATCAGGAAGAGGATGAAAAGGAAAATGATGAAGAGGAATATTACTCCACATTAGAGTGAATATTTTTCTGAGCCATTAGACTTGGAGACTCCCAGTAAATATGAATATTGAAGAGGGGGAGTCTAAGAATCATATCTATAGATCAGGGAACTATCGTTCAAGCAATCTGAAGTGTTTGTAATTTCAGAATGATTTGATGATAGAAGCGCAGAATGTATTATGACAGATTTATCATTTGAGGAGAAACTTTCAAGTATCAGCTAACAATTATAGAGAATATCATTTCTACACTTTTCAGGAAGAGATTCATGATTCTATATAGGATTCCATGTATGTATTCAGGCAACGATAAATTCAGTATAGATTGTTCTAAACATGAAAATTTTGATTTACAGATTGAGAAGACATTTTGAGAAGTAGGAATATAAAACGATCAATTACAACAAAGTCAAAGAATTCTTCAGAATGAGTCATCATTGTATGAAGTTGAGTAGCCGAATCATGGAAAGTTTTATGACATATGGACAAAGCATTGTATTCAATATTGGATATGTATCTACAATAGAAAGGGTTCAGGAAAGGAAATTTGAACAATAATCTCTACATAAAGGTTAATCAAGATAGTATATTGATAATTGAAGTTTATGTTGATGACATTATTTTTGGAAGTGATGATGACAGGATGAGTCAGAAATTTGCTAAAGACATGCAGAATGAATTCTAAATGTCATTACATGATTGCAAGCCCATAGGTACTCCCATGCAGACTAGTTTCAAATTGAGCAAAGATGATAAATCCAAGGATGTAGATCAGAGACTCTACAGATCAATGATTGGCAATTTCCTCTATGTCACAGCATCAATACCAGATGTGATGCAAGCAATTGGACAGGTTGCAATATTTCAAGAAGAACTAAACGAAACACATTTTATGGCAGTAAAGAGAATATTCAAATATCTCAAAGGAATAGAATAATATGGATTATGGTATCCAAAAGGGAATGATCTATATCTAGTTTCATATAGAAATGAAGATTGGGCAGGGAGTGTTGATAACATAAGAAGTAAAAGTGGAGAAAACTTCTACTTGGGTGATTGTTTGGTATCCTGGTTGAGCAAGAAATAGGCTTCAGTATCGTTTTCCATAGTAGAAACAGAGTATATTTCATCAATAGCATGGTATACACAAGTTCTCTAGAAGAAGAAAACTTTGCAGGACATGCAGGTGGAATATGACGAGCCTATTCTAATATTTTTTTATAATACCAATGCTATAAGTATCTCAAAGAATGGAGTGATGCATTCCAAGATGAAACATACTATGATCAAGTTTCACTTTCTATGGGAATAGGTTACATAGAATAAAATGAAGGTAGATTACATTGGGACAAAAGAACAGATTGCAGATATCTTCACCAAACCTCTTCCAGGAGAGGATTTTGAGTATCTCCAATAGAAACAAGGAGTAGTTTCAGCCCCACGGTTATCTACATGGAAGTTGGCATAGTAAGACAGGGGGAGAGAAATAGTGATCATGAAATACTTTAATTCTTTTTATCAAATATTTACATGAGGAAACACCATGAAGAGAAACATCAGTAGGAGATCATAGGCTTACAGACGGGGGGAGCAACCCCAAGGAGAAGTTACCCTTTTCCAATGATTTCAAAGGGGGAGAGAAAAAAAAAAGGCATGGAAACAAAGAGAAGAGGCATGAAGACAGGGGGATCTAGCATGGGCATGAGTGTTTCCATTGTTGTGTCTAAGTGTTTCAATAAATGTCAAAGGGGGAGAATGTTGAAAGATTGCTTTTCATTGAAATTGGTTTTCATTTATGTCATCTCTTGAATAAGAAGTTAACAAGTTGCATGTCAAGGTAAAGGAGTTGTAAACAAATATTAACAAGTTGCATGTTGGTTGCATGTTAAAGTAACTATAAATAGAAGTTAACAAGTTGTGTTAGAAGTTAACAAGTTGCATGCCAGTTGCATGTCATCATGGGATCCTCATTAAAACACAGTGAAGAGTCAATTGAAGATCACTTTTGTGAATACTAATTGGTGGATTTGAGGCAGTAATTCGAAGTCAAGGAAGTCCAGTGGAGGATGAAGTTTTTAGGAGCCGAGCGTACAGAGAAAGATTTGAATATCCAGGTCCTTTTTGTAAATCCACGACTTTCAGGAGGAAAAGCACATACATATGCGGGATACAATGAAGAAAAGTGTGGACATCCATGAGAAGGAAGTATATAGGGTCGCGAACCTATGAGGAAAAATTGTTGAATATTAGAGATCTAAAACTCAAGTCAGCTACATGTTGAAGGTATGTCTTCCTATGTGTGTTAGGGTGTGTATTCTGAAGAAATCAAGAACAAATATTTCTTATTGATTCATAAGAGTTTTATTTGGAGAAATCTCTTGTGGATATTTGTATGAGGTATGTGGTTGTATTCTTGATGAGATATCGATATTAGTAGAAGCAACAATAATATAAGAAACAACAACAACAACAGGTTATCAGTGACATAGGTAATGAGAGATTGGTCTACATTTATATTGCAGGGTGGTTAGATGGGGTAAGGAAAGGGGGTTGTAGCCAGTAAATTAGGGAGTTGGAGCTTCCTTCGGGTTGCATCCTGTAAATAGGGGGTTGGAGCCTCCTTTCAGTTGTATAAGGAGAAATAGGAAGTTGGTGCTTTCAATGAATGTACTCTTTGATAAATAATAAAATCATTGTGTTGTTTTCTTTTGCATTGGGTTTCCACGTAAAATTATGGTGTACTGTGTTTATGTGATGTCTATGCATTGAATTATGGTGTTGATGATATATTTAATGCTCATGATATTTATTGTAGGTTTTATATTGTGATTAAAAGTAATCACTATGCTCATATGGATTCACCCCCCCTCTCAATATTCCAACAGTGTTATCCCAAATGTAAGGAATGGCCCAGCTATGACCCAAGAAACAAAGGAAATATTGGAAATAGATCAAATGAATAGGACTATTTGACAAGTGAAAAATGATATAGTAAGATTGAGGAGAGATGAAAAATTCATTCCAACAGATCAAAATCCAAGATTTTTTGTTCAAGAATAAAGAATAATTCCTAACCAAGAGAATAGGATAAGAAATGATGGTAGAAATAAATAACATAGACCAAGAGAACCCCCAGTACCAAATCCCAATGCTCTTGTATTAGAATAAATTGTTGAGGAAAAAGATTTTGAATATCTTGATCAAGAATCAAATGTTATCCAAGATGAAAGTTTAGAATCAGTATAGACTGATAAAGGGGAATCCTATTTCTACATTTTCAATGAACAAGAAGAGTTTGATATTTAGCAAGAGAATGTTGTTCAGAAAATAACACAAGCCAACAACTTTAAATCAAAGGAAGCTCCAGAAAAGGAAAAGACTAAAGCAAATCAAGAAGAAACATCAAATAAGAAAGAAGTTGTTGCTAATCAGGCTAAGACTCTACAACCAATGACATATAATGTAATAGATGATTTATCTAAACTCATAATCACTTTACCTTTTATGGGTGTGTTCAAGATACCGCAACAAAGGGAAAATGTTTTAAGAATACTTGATGATCTAGATACATGAATGGAGGTTTCATTTATTAATTCAAAGAAAAAATAAAGATATTCATCAGCTAAACCAAGAGGGAAATTTCCACCATTCTATATCACCATAAAGGATCATGATGTTGTGTTGTAGAATTTTTTGATTGATAGTGGGGCTACCAACAACATTATTCCTTTGTCATTCGTGCAAGAACTTGGAATGGAATGTATGAGGAACTATGAGACTAGTGAAATTATTTATGCTATTGACTCAAGAAAATTCACAGCCTGTGGGGAAATAAAATATTTTTTTGCTTGGATAACTACAGCTCTGCATATCACAAAAAAATTTACTACTATAGTGGTATCTCTTCCTCCAACATATGGAGTTGTTCTAGGTAGATATTGGTGCTCGATGATTGGAGGCTATATAATGAATGACGAAAATTGTATGATTTTGCCTCACAAGAATGGGACAATGGTTAGAGTTCTTAGATAATTTGTAAAACATGTTTCCTTCATAAAAAAAAAAAAAGGAGAATGAATTGATGAGGAATCATCTTGATGCTGAAATAGGAAACTATGTTGCTTTTTACTTAGAGCAACTCAGCATTCCAAAACAGAAAAACTGACAATTCTTTTCAAGTTTACTGGAAGATGTCCTTTGATGGTGCATGTTCTAAGTCTATAAATGGAGTAGGAATCATTTTTAAAAGTCCTAAAGTTGTTATACACCCACATGTAATCAGACTTGAATTTCAATGCACAAATAATGAAGTAGAATATGAAGCACTAATTCAAGATATGATTATTTCCCTTCAAATAAAAGTTGAAAACTTCGTGGTCACTGGTGATTTAGAATTGATTATCAATCACATCAATAAGAAATACAAGCTTAAAAAACAAAATTTAAAATGTTATGCAAAAAGAGTGCCAGAGCTCATGGATTCTTTCAAATATTTCAACGTGTCTTTTGTTCCTAGAGAAAAGAATCAAAAGGTTAATACACTGGAAGTATCTGCATCCCTGTTTAACATAGAGGATTTTCAAGGAAAATGAACTTATCATGTGAAGGATATTTTTCGACCATCAATTCCAGATAATCAATAATATTTACAAGTTTTTAAAATGATGAGCATGTGGTAAATTTTCTTACAGATGATGACCCCATAACTAAAGTTGTTCCAGTAGAAGATCATAATTTACAAGGAGAAGTCCATGAGAAGAGTCATAAACATTCTTGAAAGAAGTATATCAGTTTGGAATCCCTCTTTATGAGATATGACGAAACAAAAATTTCAAAACCACTAGAAGAACCCTCTGCTAGAAAGGTTCAAGAAACATAGAAGATGAACATTATGTTGAAAGATTGAGTTGGTTTTCATTGATGTCAACCCTTGAAGCAAGTCTGGTCGAAAATTATGGTAGCAATGGAGGTATGGTCATGGAACCCACAGTTGATCGAGTAATAAAGACATGAATGTCAGTATATTTGCAAACAAGATTATCATAGATGGATAATACACGTCAGGTCATTTTTGGTGATATATGCTATGCCACATAGTTCATCACAGTTAAGGAGATATGGCTTTGTGAAATTGGAGGACCCTCAAAGAATAATATAGAAGATCCTAGAAGGTCAACAAAGAAGTAAATTATTCTAGAATCCCCTAGAAGGTCATCAATAATTTTGTTTAGTCAAAGTGGTTGCAACAAGAAACTAATTATGGGGAAATTGATTGCAACAAAAATTTAATTTAGGAAAGTAGTTGCAATAAATAATTTATGATTTGACTAATTAAGGAAAAGTTAGTTGCAAAAATAAAGTGGGTTATCCCTAAAATATGAAGAAGGGGTAAAATAGTTACAAGGCAGCCCCTAAAGGAAGGCACTTGGGAAGTATAAATAAGAGATCAAGAGACTCCCATTAGAAAATATTAATCACATTGAATATCTATCTTGTGAAAGGTTATTGGTAGGTACTCATTGACATATCTAAGGTAGCACAAATTTGAGGTAGCGAAGGAAGAGCGATGGAAAAATATTGTGACTGCAAAGGAGAGTGAGGGTTTTGTTAAAAACCCTAATTTAGCTTACCCCCGCAGGTCATATTACTGGTGTCCTATGAGGCACCCCCACGGGTTGTCTAGAGCTCAGCACGAAAGGTCCGACTAGATAGAAGGCTTTGTCTCACGAGGAAAAAATAGATATGAATATTGGGGTTTGTACCAAACTGTAGAAGTTGAGAAGAGGCTACAGGAATGTGTGATAGTGTTCAGGTATAACATAGTCATATACAGAAGTGAAAGGTATGTTTTGTGTGTTTTTTTTGAAGTTGGATATGGATAATTTCTTGAGGTTTGATCTTGTGAGCTAGGACATAGCCCTTGATTTATTTTTGGTTGTATGGTACATGTTGTATGGGGAAGATCTGTTGAGGTACACAGCTAGTGCATTTGTGGGTTTTATTTGGCACATACCCTTGAGTATTTTGTTGAGGTATATTATGACTCATTTGGTACATGTATGAGGATTTTTGGTTGATATGCATTATTGAAGATAATGGTACAGGTTGAGGCTACATAAAAGTTAGGATATGACACTTGGGTGATGTGATACTTCATGGTATTTGGTTTATGTATGATGGTATTCTTTTTACATGTTTGAGATATGTATTGGTGATGTTGGTTTGAGATATACTCTTGTGATTATGGTTATGAGATTTATATGATCAGATCTAGTTGTTTGATGAGGTTGAAATGACAGGTTTTAAAGTGACAAGTTTCATAGTGGCAGCTCTATAGTGACATGTTTTATAGTGATAGGTCTACAGTGACAGGTTTTATAGTGATAGGTCTACAGTGACATGTTTTACAAGGACATGTTTTGCAGTGACAGGATTGGCAGAGTTTGTGGTAGTGACAATTGATGTCCAATTATATTTCATGGTGGAAGTATGGGGCAAGGAAAGGCGGTTGTAGCCTCCGTCTGGTTGGCGTCGAAAAACTAAGTGAGTTGTAGCTTCCTTCAGTTTGGAACCTGAGAAAATAGGGGGTTGTAGCCTCCTTCCAATTGTAGCTGGAAAAAAAAGGAAGTTGGTGCTTCCTATGAATGTATTTCTTCTCACTTATAAGAAAATCATTATGTGGTTTTCTCCCAAATTGGGTTTCCACATAAATTTCAGTTGTACTGTGTACTTGTGTGGTTGTTCATTATTCAATGTTTATTTATACTTCTCATGATGTTTTGAATGTTCTTGATGAACTACTCATAAATTTAAACAATAAATATTGTGGTTAAAAGTAATAAAAGTTACCATACTGATTCACGCCCCCTCTTAGTATTCCAACAATTGGTATCAAAGAAGGCCCTTCAAGAGACAGTCTAACCAATAGAAGGAGATCATGGAATACACTAAGATTGGAGTACCATAGTTTGATGGACAAAACTATGCCTTCTAGAGAAAAAGGATGAAAACATGTGTACATGCATAGGGATTTGATGTTTGGAGAACAGTAGTAGATGGATACAAAGCTCCAACTACTCCCCTGATAGATAAATATGGAAAGAAACTTGAAGATAGAAATTCACGGGATAGAAATGTTATTCTGAATGATCTAACTGAATCAGTATATGTAAAATTTATACACTGTGGTTCCACAAAGGAAGTGTGGGACAAACTTCAAAATATCTACAAAGGTGATGTCAAAGTCAAGGGAGCCAAAATTCGATCCTTTAGAGCCAAGTTCAAACAATTGAAGATGAAGGAAGATGAAAACATTGTCACCTAATTTTTATGATTTGATGAGATAGTCAGTGTCATTAAATTTTTGGGAGAATAAATGAAGGAATGATTCATTGTTCAAAAGGTGTTGAGGTCTCTACCTATGAGATATGACCCGAAGATTTCATCCCTAGAAGAAAAAGTAGATTTAGCTACAATAAGCATGAACGAGCTACATGGGATACTCACAACTTATGATATGAGGATAGAGAAAGATAATCCAATGACAAAGAAAGCAACATTCAAGGCATATAAGAATACAAATAAGAAAATCAAGAAAAATCCAAAGTCAGATTGTAGCTACAACAATGATTCAAAGGAGGATGAAGAAATGGAAAACTTCGTCAAAAAGTTGAAAAGAGGAATCAACAGATACAAAGGTATGATTTCATTTTCTAAATTTCCTCATAAGAATAAGTGATGAAGAAGAAGCCTCTAAAAAGAAAAAGAAAAATTAAAAGGGTAGAAGAGACAAACAAAAATTCTTCAAGAAAAGTCTTTGCACCTAGGAAAATAGTTCACATCAGATGGGGATGAAAACAATGAAAGTGATACAGAAAGAGTACCCTCCATGGCAGTATAATATTTTGAAGAAGAAGGAGAAGTTGATATTAGAGAAGAATTAATCAGTGCACTAGAAGAGCTAAGGATTGAAAGATAGAAAATCAAGTCACTTAAGGAAGAACTAAAAAAGAAATAAGGATCTTAGAATTCCAACTCCTAAGAAGTTAAGAAGATGATCGTGAAGATAAAAATCCAAGTAGAAGAAGACAAAATAATTAAAGAAGCACTCAGAGGTTAGTTAGATGAAAAGGACAAGATGATCAAAGCCTTGGAAGCAGAAATAGTTACTCTAAGAAATTATCTTTAGAAGAAGGACATGCATCAGAATAGTACCAAAGTATTGGATGAGATCATTAGTAGTTAGATACCATACCATGAAAAATATGGACTAGGATATAACCATACAGAGAAATGATCAAGCTCCAAGACAATAGAACAAAGAAGCTATGCAGAAATAGTCAGAGGTTCTCAAAATAAGGAAGAAGGAAAGATGAACCAAGAAGAAGATTATAGAGACACCGCACCACCCAGAAGATTCATAATTCAGAATCAGTAGTATCCAACAATTGAGACACTCTGAGAAGAAGAAGGATTCAGAAGAGAAGCACCTTTCAGAAGATCTTCCACCCCAAGGTATCAAACTATTTTTCTTGGTTTATGTTATTCATGTAATAATTTTGGGCATAAAGTTATGAATTGTAGAGCCAATAGAAAGAACAGAAACAACTACGAAGGCTACACAATAAATGGTTATCCAAGAAGGTGTCATGAAGCACAGAGAAAAATCTACAATAGATTTGAATCCTTGATCATTGAAGTATAATGCTACAAGTGCAACAACTTTGGACACATGGCCAAATATTGTAGATTGATTTTTCCTCCTAGAGAATCACAATATAATATCAACAGTCATAGATAGGAACCACAAACGATATGGATAAAGAAGCAGGATCAATTAAACATTGAAGAATCCATGCTTGCCTTGAAAGATAAACACAAGAAGCATGGATGGTATGTTGATAGTGGTTGATCAAAGTACATGACAGGTGATAATTACATGTTTCTAACATTGAAGAAGGAAATAAATGGATCAATTTCATTTCGGAATGACAACTCAGCCAGAATTATAGGAAGAGGCACAATCAATCTTGGAAACAAGGATGCTAGGGAAGAAAATGTTCTACTAGTTGAAGACATGAAACACAATCTTCTAAGTGTAATTCAGATGTGTGATCAAGAATAAAGACTTATGTTTGACTCAAAAAAATGTGAGATAAGGAAAGCAGGATCATGAAATTTGGTGCCTACAACTGTAAAAACTCCAAGCAACATATATGTACTAAATGAAATTGGAAAGGAAAGATGTTTCCTAGGAAAGGATGATGAAATTTGCCTCTGGCACAGAAGAATGAATCACATAAACTTTGATAATCTCATCAAAATCGGCAGAAAGGAAGCAATAAGAGAAATTCTTGAGATCTCAAATCTAGCAAATACTCTACACAAGCATTGTCTACAGGGAAAACAAACCAGGACCAAGTTCAAACCAAAGTATTACTCTACAACAAAACCGCTAGAGATTGTACATACAGATCTATGTAGACCTACAAGGACAAAGGGATTGAATGGATAATAGTACTTATGCTACTGGTTGATGACTACACCAGGATGACTGTAGTTTGCTTTCTCATGAAGAAGTCAGAGAAATTTAAACATTTCAAGATATACAAGAAAATGGTTGAAATTGAGATGGAATCAAAAATCAAGTGTTTGAGATCAAACAATGGAGGAGATTTTACATCAAAGGAATTCATAAATTTATGTAGAAAACATGGGATAAAGAGATAGTTCTCAACAACAAAGACACCTTAGAAAAATGGATTTGTCAAAAGGAAGAACATAACAATACATGAAATGGCCATAACCATGTTGAAATATTCCAAGTTAAAGGATGTATTTTGGGTACAAGCAGTACATACGGTAGTTCATATTCAGAATAAAGGAATGCCTAGAAATAATAGTGATAAAACTCCCTATGAGCCATGGAAAGGAAGACAAACAAATGTGAATCATTTCAGAGTGTTTGGAAGAAAATGTTATATCAAAAAAGAAGATGGAAAGATTGGAAAATTTGACTCTCAAGTTGATAAATGCATATTGGTTGTGTACTTAAGAAAAGGAAAAGAATACAAATGCTTAAATGTAAGACTCAACAAAATAGTGGAAAGAATCAATGTGATGATTGATGAAATCGATGGATGGAGGACAAAATAAGGAAGCAAAGATTCAGTGGAATAGGATCACAAAGAAGAATTGAAAGAAGAAGAAGTAGATAAAGAAGCAAGTGAAGAGGAAGAGTAGTTAGAGGTAGAACAAGAACAACAATATCTCCAGGCACCTCCAAATATGCCTAGTATATGAGTGAAAAAAAATCATCCACTAGAACAGATCATTGGGAATAAATATGCAGGAGTCGAAACCTGAAGAAGAATACGTTCACTAGAACAACAACACTTAGCACTTTTATACACAGTTGAGCCAAGAAATTTTAAAGAAGCCATCAAGAATGAATGTTGGATCAAAGATATGAATGAATAATTGGACTATATAGAGAAGCATGGGAACTTGTTCCAAGGCCAAAGAACAAAAATGTGATTGGTACAAAGTGGTTTTTCATAAAAAAATTGAACAAGGATGGACAAGTTACCAGGAACAAAGAAAGATTGGTATGTAAAGGATACACTCAGTTTGAAGGTATATATTTTGAAGAGACCTTTTCCCCAGTTTCCAAAATGGAAGCAATCAAGTTGATTCTAGCTTAAGTTTGTTATATAAATATCAAGGTGTATTAGATGGATGTAGTCAGCCTTTCTAAATGGAGAGTTATAAGAAGAAGTATACATCGAGTAGCCGGTATTATTTTAGTTCCCAGAAAAGGAAAATTATGTTTGTAGGTTGAAGAAGGAACTATATGGTCTCAAACAAGCCCCCAAAGCATGTTATTAAAGACTGGATAAATACTTACAACAACAAGGGTTTAGGAAAGGAAATGCAGACAAAAATATCTACATAAAGGTAAATCAAGATAGTATCATGTTAATTGAAGTTTATGTTGATGATATTATTTTTGGAAGTAATGATGACAAAATGAGTCATAAATTTTCCAAAGACATGAAAAATGAGTTTGATATGTCATTACTTGGAGAATTTTCTTTCTTTTTGGGACTACATATATGTCAGAGTGGCAAAGGTATCTTCATCTCTCAAACCAAGTATATCAAATAATTTCTAAAAAGGTTTGGAATGGAAGATTGCAAACAAGTTAGTACTCCTATGTAGACTAGTTGTAAGTTAAGTAAGGATGAGGATTCTAAGGATGAAGACCATAGATAGTACATATCAATGATTGGCAGCTTACTATGTGTGACAGCTTCTAGATTGGATGTGATGTAGACAATTGGATAGGTTGCAAGGTTTCAAGCAGCACCAAAGGAATCACATGTTATGGAAATAAAGAGGATATTCATATATATCAAAGGTACAAAAGAGTTTGGATTATGGTATCCAAAAAGGAATGATCTATATATTTTTGCCTACAAGGATGTAGATTAGGAAGGTTGCATTAATGATAAAAGAAGTAAAAGTGGAGCAACTTTCTACTTGGGTGAGTTCCTGATATCATGGTTGAGCAAGAAACAATCATCAATATATTTGTCTGCAACAGAAGTAGAGTATATTGCAACAACAACATGTTTTACTCAAGTTCTATGGATGAAACAAACTTTGAAGGATATATAGGTTGAATATGATGAGCCCATTCCGATATTTTGTGATAACACCAATGCCGTCAGTATCTCAAAGAATCCAGTGATGCACTCTAAAATGAAACATATTTCGATCAAGTTTCACTTTCTATAGAAACAGGTTGTAGAGAAAAATATCAGGGTCAAGTATATTGGGACAAAAGAGAAAATTGCAGATATCTTCACCAAACCTCTTCCAAGGGATACCTTTAAGTATTTTTAATAGAAAATTGGAGTAATTTCTATCCCACCCTGAATTTTTGAATGCTTTTCATATATTCCATGGATTTGTTGGACACATCGACCACACTTAGAGGGGGGGTGAATGAGTGTGGGGATCCTTTTCCCAAAACTTCCCTCTTACATAAAACTCATTAGTTAGCATTTGACATTTACTCATTACTCATTGCTGTCATTAATAATCAGTTAGATGTGAATACATATCAGCAACATATATCAGCAATATATCATCAACAAATCATCTCCACAAGGAACACAAAGAACACAAGGAACACAAGATGTATGTACAATTTTTCTTTTTATTATGGACTTCAATCCGGGGGTTTTTCAACAACAACTTAATAGAGTACAACTCTACAAGAGAACCAACTCTATATGCAAGACTCAGCTTACATTCTCAGCACCAACTGAGATGAGACAACAATCCTCAACAGATATCAATCTGTACCATAAACAAGAGCATCAACCATGCACCAAACTGTGCCAAACAACCTGTAATCAACCTGTACCATAAACAAGTGCATCCAACCATCTACCAAGTATATACCAATCATGTTTCAACTACTCATCAACAATAAATCATCAATATGTACCAACATCATCAACTATGCACCTCATGTATGTGCCAACTCATCAACTGCTTGTCTCAACCATGACTAGTTTTGGATTAGTCAACAACCCTAACTTGAAATAATCATAACTTTCTACCTGTACTGAATAAATATCTGAAAATATACACAATTTTATTTAGTGTGTTTTATACAATTCTTCCAAGTGGCACTACTTGGAACCTCTCATAAAACGAGTTATAGCAAAAATGGCATACCTTGCTTAATTTTGGCTTATTCTAGAGAGCGACCTTGTAGAGAATTCCCCGCACAAAATAATCGATGAAATGATATAAAACTGTTACAGAGAATACTACAAACTATACCCTAATCAACACATTTGGTCTCACTAAATTTGGATCTGTTATGAAGAAGTTAGGACATTTTTACCCGAAACACCTGATTTTGACTAGTTTCAGGACTAGCCACAAACCCTATTTTCCACGGAGTGTAACTCACAAAATACAACGACCCACAAGCTGAATTTTTAACCATATATACTTGGATATGTTTCCTCACTTTCATAGCAATTTCAGGATCTGAATCATTATAGAAAAAACGTTATAGTGAAAATGGTGAGATGACCTGAAAATAACATACCTTATAAAGCACCATCAAAGGAATTTATCCTTCCTTGCATTTCGGCCTTCTTTTCTTCACTTTCCTCAAAATTTCCGCTATCCTTGGCTACCTCAATAACTTATAGA
>JASDQU010960099.1:19409-31720 GCA_032191745.1 Picea mariana | reverse complement strand
GCATTCAATGATGATGACAATAATGAAGGGAAATAAACAATGGAACATTCAACATCAGTCACATATATGAGAAACACAGAGACGGATATTTCTCGAGGAAACCCATACAGGATAAAAACATCTTTTTATTTATATGATAAGTAATATTTACATTCTTTACATTATCATACATATGAGCACCAACTCATAATGAGGCTACAACCTCAGTTTTGCAAGCTTCTACTTGTTGAGAGAACCAACTCTCTGTTTTCTCTAGCACCCACTAGAAGGAAGAACCAACTCCCTTATTTCTCTAGAACCAACTAGAAGGAAGCACCAACTCCCTGTGTTCAAGCACCCACTTGAACATCTGAGGAGACTAGTCCTCCCTAGAACCTCCCAACCACCCTGAATTATAAATTCTTTGTTATTAAAACTTATTACAATGATATAAAGTTATTCAATGGCTTACCAGCCTTGTCATTGTTCTGTTACACTGCTCTGCCCTATCTGCATCAATGTCTTCTACACACCCCTTACACTTTCTATTCTTCTGCGTTTTATGCTCTATGTACCATATCCTTTCAATGCAACATTCCTCTACTGTGAATTTCTGCTCCTGAACTTTGCCTCCTTGCACACCCCTGAATTCTCCTGCACAATGATGTAGGATCATCTCTCCATGTCAGCCAGCCACGCCAGTGAATTCAAAATCACGCACTGAAGAGAGGCGCAACCTCATTTAAAATTTGAATTCAATGTAATTAAATGTTGTAGGCTGGTGAGCCATAGAAGCCGTGCCTTTGTGTAGGCATAGGTAGATCGGATTTAATGCTAGATCAACTGAGATCTAGATCCAGATGTTGGAATAGACAACCATTTATTATAATTGAATAGAGTAGGTAGACCTGGAGGGAAGTGCTCGATGAGCCCCTCAGGTAAAAGAGATTTTCAGATCTCATTTTGGTAGTTAGATGAGAGGGAGGTTGAGTTGAGAAGAGCCAAAGAGAGCTCGAGAACACCATTGTAAATATAGGCATTTGCCAATTTTAATTTAATACAGAAGCATTTTTTCCTACACATGTTCTGTGTTATATGGATTTCTGGGTGTGTTCTTTCATATCCTATGAATGTATGTGTGTTGGTGCATTTGCAGGGAGTTTGTGTGATTTTAGGTGAAGGTCTTTGAGGTTTCATGCCAGGAGGGTGCGACAGAGTGCTGTGGACTCTGAATACTAGTGCACTGAGGCACTTCTAAACTCTACAGAGTCAGACAGAGACGTGATGCAGCACAGAAGCTGGAGTCAACAACTCAGAGGAAGAAGAACTCAAGGTTGTTGAATACCTTGGAGGCAAGGCTGTGTGAGAGGAGACACAGTTGCAGACAAAATTCTGCTGTGGATTCTGTAAAGGCTCTGCCAAGTAGGCATTGAGCATAGGCACAAGGTGCAGTTGGAGGAACTCTGTTGTGAGTTCAGACAAAATTGTTGAGGATTCTCTGAAGCTCTGCCAGGTGGGCATTGAGCAAGTGCAAAGAGTGCACAGAGGAAGAACTCTATTGTGAGTTCAAAAGATACAAAATCATTGAGGATTCTGAGAGCTCTGCCAGGAGGGCATCGAGCAAGTGCATAGGTTCACAGGAGGATAGAACTATTGGAAGTTCTAAAGAAAAGAAACTATGCCAGGTGGGCATTGAGACTGTGTACAGATAGGCACAGGGAAGAAGAAAATAACTCTTTGAGTTCTAGAAGTTAGAGGAAAAATCCACTGAGGGATCTTCGCGGGGTTACGGAATACCCAGAAGTGCTCAGCAAGAGTTGTTGAGGTTGAGGATAGCCAGAGTGGCATCCAAACATTCTCCATTTGTGGCAGAAAGGAACAAGGATGAGTTTTTGTGGAGGTTGAAGCTACAGGAAGAGCTCAGGAGAGACAACGTGGTGTATGCACGAAGACTCTACAGGAGGTAGAGGTCAAATCTTCAAAGATTTGAAGAAGAGCTCAGGAGGAACAAAATTTTCATGCGCGTTAGTGAAGCTCAGAGTCAAGGAGTTCGTAGAGGAAAATGTAGAACAAAGGTTGAGGCCTTTGGGAATCGGAAATTCTCCCAGGATTGGGAAGAAAGTGCACAAGCTCAGGAGGGAGCAACAGTAGTCGTCAGATCAGCTGGGAATTAGAGCTCGACCATTGGTGTTTGCGTCCAGGGAGCATCCATATGAGCGTAGGGAAGGAGAACAGATCTAAGACGCTAGATCTGGTTCAATATACTCGACAGTCGTTGGATCTGTAGAAGTTGTGAGGGAGTTAAGTCCTCATGAACAGAAGGATAAATCCCGACAAGAGGTGGAGCCATCGAGATATCGACACTTGAGAAATCGGGATTCTCGAGGTCGTGCGAATCGGGACATTCCAAGTCTCAAAACACCAGAGCGATCTGGACCATCCATTATTAGAGACACATGGCAAAGATCAGGCACCCGTCGGTACTTTTGCACATCAGGATATTGGCATTCCTGTGGATAGGAGATCGGGTAAGTCCATAGTGAAAACCCCGACTCATAATCTGAGCTGTTCATTTGGAGAGACAGGTGTCAGAAATCTGAAGAGAGTCAGGATATTCGACATCGGGAACTTAGAGTTCCCGAGGTCAAAGGAATTGAGACATCACAAGTCTCAAAATCCTGGAGAGATTAGAATATTCCATCTTGAGGAGGACGCATGGCAGCAATCAACACCATCAGGGAAAGGCCCGATAGGAAGTTGTTGATCGGTGTTTGGGTCATTGGGATATTGAGGATCCTGATGAAAAAGTGTTTATGCATTTTGGAATCGTGAACCGTGAAACCCTAATAAGTGGGAGCCAGTTGTCAGTAGATTAGAGAAGGAGGAAAGCTTCGTTGTGTGGGAGCCAACTGTCAGCACATCGACATATCAAGTCCATCAGAGGATCGAGTATCCCGTGGGTATATGTAATTGGACATTGAAAAGTATGAAACATCGATGAGAGGTTTGACTATGGTCACAGGGTAATGGTCACGTGGACTAGGAGATTATCTTGGAGGGCTAACGTGTGATGGGCACGTCGGGAATCGGAGGATCACAGATCCAAAGGGCATATGCATTTTGGCATTAGAAAGCCCGAAACCCCAACGAAAGGAAAGATATAAGGTTGCGGTCTTATGAGCACGGTCGTGTGGACCAGGGCATAGCTAGGAGGGGCTAAGCCCATATGGGATCTCATTGATGATTGGGGATTCAAGAGGAATGTGACTCTCGACATCAAGAAGTCTGAAACCATGAAGCCCGATATTCAGAACCCTATGGGGAATTTTTTCACGGTCCGGTGCAGAGGCCGAGATAGGGATAGAGAAGACCTGTGGGTTAGATTTTCATAGTGATTCCCAGAGGGAGTCCAAGGAGCCGCTTTGGCTCAACAAAAGGTGAATATTGAACGATCCTTAAGACCGGGAGGTCAGGTGCAGAGACCCTGCGGGGTATGTAGGAGCGTCGTGCCATCAAGTGGTATCAGAGCCTATTTCTTGTCTCTATATTTTAGGAAGGAAGAGATAGAGGAGGAAAGCACTCTGATACACATCAAGTGGTATCAGATAAGGATTTCATTTGTATATTGTAGGTGAAAGAATATAGAGCATTGGAGACTTTGTGACGATTGTTTGTAGGTAGGCAGTAGTCGAGAAGACAGTCAGGAGGACTGTAGGATGAAGGGAAAACAGAGACAGCAAGATGGATACTAAAGGCTGCAGATATGCTGGAAGAAGAACCTCAAAGCTATGGAGCCAAGAAGATATGAATGAAGAGCTTGCATATATAAAAAGAGAAATGGCGAAGCTCGAATTGAAGCTGCGGTAGGATAAGAAGCCGATATGTGTATATGAGTGGCCCATGAAGAAGCTGAAGATGAAGTGGCTAGTCAGGGGTCTGATGGTCATAAGAAAATGTAGGCTGTTGAAAAGATGGTTGAGGTACGCTGAAAACCTCAAAGCCACAGAAGAGGAAATGGTTCAGGTATGCGAACTAGAGATGGGGGAAAGTCTCAATGATTTGAAAATTGAAATGGGGTCGGCTGATGATCTTAAGCATTGCCAGGAGGGAAGAGAAGAAATTCCAGATTGCCAGATGGGTAATGAAATGATATCACTGTGGGATCTCAGAAACTGTTAGGAGGACAGCCAGGGAATTTCACATTGCTAGCTGGGCAATGAAACGAGGTCGCTGTGGGATCTTGTTGACAGGCAAAATTGACTGTCCATCAACTGGGAGAGTGGATCCAGTCCGGGGTTGTCTAAATAACCCAATATGTTTGGGATAACCCACCTTAATGGGTTTAGTCGCTCCGTTAGCCGATCTAAGTCCTAAGAAAACAAAAGAAAACTACTCTAAATTAACTAATCTAAATGAAAAATAACAATTAAAACAAACTAATAAACTAATCTAACTAATATATATACAATCTGCTATCTAATACTACACAACTATAATCCTATAAAATCAAATGTTCTATTACTAATAGAGTCAAATTAATTTACAAATGTACAACATTTACAAATTACATATTTGAATGAAAACCTGAAAAACTCATTGGTAATCTGTACTAAGACAACGAGAATATTATTTTTTGATTTTATAATTTTATGAAAAAGAAATAACATAAAACTAACTAAACTAAGCAACTAAAATAATTACTCTAACTACAAATCTAAACTATTATATATCTAACTAAACTACTTATACTATACTAACAAATTAACTATTAAATACTAAATAACAAACTGACCTGAAGTAACACTTCAGGTTTGTCCTGTGTATGCGATGATTGTCTTAGCTGATCGGAGGGAGGAAACCCACACTGGATTATCCACGAGCTTCTCGTAAACTAGAAGCAGTTGTGCTCTTCAAATATAATTACAGGACAAACAAGACATAAAAATTTACAGCAACCTTATGATTTATAAATCTTCACAATTAGAAAAATCTGTATGCAAAGATCTATACAAAATGATTCAATTAAAAAAGAAGAGAAATTTGTGATTCATCAACTGAAACCAAATAATTGATGTACTTTTAAATAATGAAAGAGATCAGATATGGATAGCACATTAATCAAATCATATCATCCTGCAATAGATTATGATAGCTAAAGTAGTCTATAATCAACTACAAACTGATATGCATAAAACTTGAAGCAAAAGTTTGATATATTGAAAGCGAAAGCTGTTACAAAACATCAACTTTCGTCTCAGTCTGAGTCATAAATCCATATTCTGGTTCTCCCACAAGTAAGGATGATCATTATTACAAAAAATAACAAGTATTTAAAGACCTTCTACAGGGTTAAACATCCCTGTGGAAGTTATCAAAACTGTTTACACAAATCTGGGAAAATATCCCAAGTCTGATTAAACTAACAACCTAAAATAAAAACTATATCACACAAATATCTCCTAGACTGGCACAACATGCCCAAATTGATCATGGAAATTCATATGTCCCTGAACAAGGACATGAATAGACAATATTAGAGGATATTTTATTAATAAAATTAACAAAAATCTAATTTCTAAGACTAGCTATAGAATCTTGCGATTCTGTAGCTGGTCTAAATCAAACACAGAATCGTTTTAAAAATCAATTCGAATCTTAGAAAATATATTCAAACTATTTAAAAATATTTGATTGCTAAAAGCATGATTCAAATCGACACTTGTATGCAAATTGAACAAACTAAATCAAAAGATAACAGAGATGAATACACTCTGTTTAATTCATTATCACCAATTCGGGTATACAAAGTCTTATTAGATAACTCAACAACAATGAAATCGTTTCATGGACCAATTGAAATCAAAACCAACAGTTTATGTTGCTCCAACCATTAACAAAATCACTTTGAATCCAAACGAAATCAACAGGATCGTTTTGTCAAATCGATAGCATTATATTAAATATAAACAAACGATCCATGCTATTATTGAATCCAATCAAAACTGGTATGTAAATTATCAAAAACGAAATTGCAATGGAATTAATCAGTTGATAACGAGATCTGTGGGACTCATCCATCGTTTGTTATTTCCAATTTCAGGTGATGCAACACGCACCACCCAGGGTACGTCTGCAACTACCAGGACCTTTTCTTCTCAGGCCCGAAGAGCTACAATGCCCTTCAGATCACATGGGTGTTCTTCACAAATTCTCTGCTTGTTCTCTCCTCTTTCTCCTGAATGAATGATTCTGAATAATGTTACAATGTACAAGTGAGGGTGTTTATATCCGTTTTCCCTTTCAAACTCTAAAACTATCTAATCTAGATTTAAACATCTATCTACCTGCATTAAATCTAATAAATGCCTCCTATCTAATTCATACAAGAGYGTAAGGCTTGAAGTCTGCTACAATACAACAGGCTCTCCTTCATAAATATTTCATTGAAGGATATGGCGCTTCATCTTAAATGAAAATTCAAAAAGATTTATCAAKCTTATAYGTCATGTGTTTAAAAACACATGCGCTRGCTCCACGCTTGCTGAGTTGGTGATGCTCCTGCATCATACTCCTCRGMTTGAAAACTTTCATGGGCTCCTGTCCATGAGATCCTACACAGTTTKTCCATGTTTTTGGATAACCGCTTCTATCTCCCAACTAGCATCTTCCACTGGATGATTTTTCCACTTTACCAGATACTCGAAGTATTGCTTCTGTCTGGTCCTTTTGCTGACTCTCTTGTCAAGTATACGCTCCATCTATGGTCTTTCTGAAATTGGCATCTTCTTCTGCCACTGGATCTCTGCCTGCTCATCATTTCTAGTTCTCGCTTCCTCAGCCTTATATGGGTATAAGTCTGAAATATTGAATGTTGGAGATATTCCAATGTCATCGGGCAATTCAATCTCATAAGCATTTTCCCCCAATTTATTCAGGATTCTGCATGGCCCAATTTTCTTCATCTTCAGTTTGTTGTATGTTCCCCTTGAGAACCTTTCTCTCCTTAGATGTGCCAGAACTAGATCGCCAACCTCGAATTGAAGTTGTCTCCTATGCTGATCTGTTCTGCGCTTATATTCCTGATTTGACTCCAGCAATCACTGCTTCACCCTGCTGTGAAGTTCTTCCATCGCCTGTGCGAATTTCTCAGAACTTGTGCTCTTTGTCATCATCTGCTCTGAATCCCTCAGTTTAGATACTTCTCTCAGTTGCCTGCCATAAACAATTTCAAATGGGCTTTTTCCTGTGCTCCTGTTCACAGAATCATTATATGCAAACTCCGCCTGTGGCAACATATTGTCCCAACTGCTATGGTGCTCTGTCACCAAGCTTCTTAATAAATATCCTAAGCTTTTGTTTACTACCTCTGTTTTCCCATCCATCTGGGAATGATAGGCTGAACTGAGCATTAAGTTAGTTCCCATCTTCTTCCAGAGTGTCCTCCAGAAATTTCCTATGAATTTGGTATCCCTGTCCGATACAATTCTTCTGGGTAAACCATGAAGTCTAACAATCTCTTTGAAAACAAATTTGCGATATGTGTTGCATCGCTGGTCTTATGGCACGGAATGAAATGTGTTATCTTTGAGAACCTGTCGACCACCACAAAGATCAAATCATGTCCTCTTTGCATCCTCGACAACCCTAATACGAAATCCATGCTAATTTCATCTCACGGCCTCTCACGTATGGTAAGGATTGATAAAATCCCGCATTCTATTTTCTTCCCTTTGAATGCTAACAAATCCTGCACCTGTCAACAAACCTTTTGACATTTTCTCGCATTTTCATCCAGAAATAGGCTTCACTCAGCTTTGGAAATGTCTTATCGTGGCCAAAATGCCCTGCTAATCCGCCACTATGCTTTTCTTTTAGCAGATTCTCCCTCATGGAGCAATGTGGAATGCATAACTAATTACCTCTGAATAACAATTCATTTTGGATCATGTAATCCATCCATAGGCTTCTGTCTCTGAGAAATAGATTCTCATCTACCTCGTATGACTCTACAAAATCTGCATCACCTGCATACATGTCCTTTAGATTTTCAAAACCCAAGGTCTAGACTTGAAACTCCTGCAGCAACAAACATTTCCTTCTCAAAGCATCAACCACTTTGTTAGCAGTCCCTGAAATGTGTTTAATGACAAATGTAAAATTCTGCATATACTCTACCCATTTAGCATGTTTTTGATTTAGCTTCTCCTGCTGAGTCACAAACTGTAATGCATGATTATCACTATACAGAACAAATTCTTTTGGCATCAAATAATGCCTCCAATTCTTCAATGCCTGTATGATAGCATAAAATTCTTTATCATATGTTGAATACTTCACCTTGGCTTCATCCATCTTCTCGCTAAAATATGCGATTGGTATGTCCTCCTGGCTTAATACTGCTCCTATGGCAAAGCCACCTGCATCACACTTCACCTGGAATACCTTTGTAAAATCTGGCAATACCAAAACCGGTTGTTCGGTGATCTTTCGCTTCAATAGATTGAATCTCTTCTCCACCTCTTCAGTCCAATGAAAAGATTTATGTCTTTTCTTGATTGTATCCATCATTGTTGCACTAATTCCACTGAAGTTACTAATGAATTTCCTATAGAAACTTGCCAACCCATGGAAACTTCTCACCTCGAAAACATTCCTCAGTGATGGCCAATTCTTAATCACCTCTACTTTACTTGGATCCATCTTTAATTCATTTTCCGATATGACAAACCCCAAGTAAATGAGTTCTCTCTTCATAAATAAAGAATTCCTCATGTTGATTAACAACTTCTCTTGCTGTAGTTTCCTCATTACTGCAGCTAAATGCTTCAGATGCTCTTCTTTTGACTTGCTGAAAATTAAGATGTCATCCAAATAAACAATGACAAACTTACCAATAAACTCTTTCAACACTTCATTCATCAGCCTCATGAATGTACTTGGTGCATTCGTCAAGCCAAACGGCATGACTAGCCACTCATACAATCCTTCGTTAGTCTTGAAGGTTGTCTTCCATTCATCGCCTTCCCTCATGCGAATCTGATGGTATCTGCTTTTCAAATCAACCTTTGAAAAAAAATTTGCCCCGCTCAGGCAATCCATCAAGTCATCCATTCTCGGTAGTGGAAATCTGTACCTGATGGTGATTTTGTTAATGGCTCTGGAGTCTGTACACATTCTCCAACCTCCATATTTATTTGGACTTAGTACCATTGGAACGACACACAGACTAAGACTTTCCCTGACCAGTCCTTTATCTAGCAGCTCCTCTACCTGTCTTTTGACCTCTTCATTCTCCTGCGGTGTCAACCTGTACACTGCTTTGTTCGGCAAACTTTCTCCTGGTATGAGGTCTATATGATGGCTTATGCTCCTCATCGATGGCAACAAATGAGGTAATTCGTCCACCACTATATCAGCAAACTCTTCCAGTAGTTCCTGAATTTTCTTTGGCAGATTGTCTACTCTTGTGCTGGTCAAAACAAATTTCAGTTTTTTGACCATAAAGAATTGTGGGTCTTCCTTCTTCTTTACTTCTGCCAAAAGTTCCTTCCCACTCATGAGAAGTATAGTATTTATCGGCTTTGGTTTTACTCCTTTATCCTTAATTGGATTCAGCGTATGTGCTTTTCCATTCTTCTCCAAAGTGTACGTATTCATCTTCCCATCATGAATTACGTTTCTGTCATATTGCCATGGTCTGCCTAGCAACACATGACATACATCCATAGGAATAACATCGCATAAAATCCTATCATTGTATCTTCCTATCTTGATTTCAACTAAGCACTGTTTAGTGACATTTACTTGATGTCCCTTTTGCAGCCATGAAACTTTGTATGGCCTCGGATGATCAGTTGTTTCCAATTCCATCTTTTCCACCATCTCGGTCTAAACAAGATTGTCTGTGCTTCCGCTATCCACAATAACCTGGCATTTCATGTCTTTGGTATTGCATGTGGTTCTAAAAAGCCTGTTTATTTGAACTACGTCCTCCACCTCCTTCTCGGGTGTTAGGAGAACCTTACGCATCATCAATGACCTTCCGTCCTCTGCGTCTTCTTCCTCGGCATCTCACCTCTGTGCTTGGGTGATGTGAGCTTCTCCTGCATCCTTCCTCCTATCTGGACAATCAAGTGCCTTATGTCCATTCTTTTCACATATGAAGCACGTGATGACTCCACTTCTGCCTCTTCCTATACCTCTAGTAAGAGGAAAAGTATTGGCGTCAACATAATCTCCTCACTGTTCATTATGTTGTCCCCTTTGTTCAGCATATTGTTGTCTTCACTGTGAGGTTCCACCTCTTTCAACTTTACCCAGAGGTTTCTTCCATTCCTCCTTGGGCTTCTGATATTTCTCTGGGGCAACTGCCTTGCCTCTGGGATGACTTCTGCCTCACCCTCGCTGTGTTGGCTTACGGCTTTGTTTCTCTTCTGCCTTTAACGCCATTTGATACGCATCCTCAACCGTTCAGATGGTTTCCATACTCATCTCATCCTGGATATCGTATCTTAAGCCATTCATATACCTGGCTACCTTTTCATCATCGCTCTCCCGATGACCCACTCTAATATTGAGCTTGTAAAATTCTTCAGTGTATTCCTTCACCGTCATCAATTTCTGTCTCAGGTTTTGCATCCTCCTGAATAGTGTGATTTGATAATCCCTTGGGATGAACTTTGCTTTCATCTTCGCAACCATTTGATCCCAACTTTTAATCTTTTGCTTACCTTTGCAGCGTCTATCTGCTTGAAGCTCATCCCACCATAATGTTGCGTGTCCCTTCAATTTCGTGACAGCGTGCCTTAATTTTTTATCTTCTTCGATGTCTTCATATCGAAGTAGGTGTCAAGAGCTCGGATGCAATCCAACAACTCCTTTGCATCCATATTTCCTTCATAAGTCGAAATGTCCATTTTTGTCTTTGAACTCATCCGGGCGATAGCTTTCATTAATCTCTCATTTGCTACATCTTCCGTTGGGATTTCTCCTGCTCCCTATCCAGCATCACCTTCATCTTTGAATTCACTGGTATCACCTGCATCAACTTTACGCCTTTGTTTGACTCCCATATCCACAATCATAGAGCGTAATTCTTGTTCTTGTCTTTCTACTTCCAGATTCTGCCCTGGCCTACCTCTTTCTCTGGATGATTCCCTTTTCCCCCCTGGATTGGGTGATTGTCTATCTCTTCTCCTTGGCGACATGGTGAATTTCCCTTTCTTCTCTGCCACAAAAAATAGAGAGATTTTCTCGCTCTGATACCGCTTGATGCAACACGCACCACCCAGGGTACGTCCGCAACTACCAGGACCTTTTTCTTCTCAGGCTCGAAGAGCTACAATGCCCTTCAGATCCTGTATCAGGACCTTTTGTCACCCACAGGATGCTCTTATTGATCTCCCTGCAGTCTTCTCAGGAAATTAGGTTTCGCTTTGTCACGAACCTTGTGGGCACGTTCCTCGTGCTATCCAAAACCCCGAACCCCGATGGGTCTCGAGGTCGATGCTCCCTTGTTCCTATCAGGGATTTACCTATCGGGAAATTAGCATATGTGATGTCAAGAGTTTCTCGTCTCGTGAATCCCCGATTCCTGATCCCCGATATACGACGCCACCTGTTGTCTCCTCAAGACGCGGCTTGATCCTCTGACACCTATCTTCCACTCAACACGCGATCATATGGATATCGCGCTTCGGAGCTTCAGAATTCCTCCTGTAGCGATTTCTACAACAGTGAAAATCTCAAAAAGTTGATCCCCGATACACGTGCGGGTGTTCTCCTCCACGTCACCCCTCCTTATCAGGTTATCGGATATCGCGAGATCGTGATTTCTACTGCAGTGTTTTCCTTGCACGCGAAAACCCCGAAATGCCGAACCCCAACTCCTTGGAATCTCTTGCCACATGTCCCTGCGATCAATGGCTGTAACCATGTCAGGAAATTGCCAACCGTGATTTCTTGATGCAAGTATTTTTCATTCCTGGAAACCCCGATGGATCAAAACGCCGACTCGCCAGGATCTTCTGCCACGTGTTCTTGCCGATGGATTTTCCAAAGCATTCGTCAGGAAATCGTGGATCGCGATTTCAATATGTGAGTGTTCTATGTCCTCGAAAACCTTGATATCCCGATGGACAAAACTCTGATGGTGACTATCTCCTTGACACGTGTCCTGTCGAGATCAACGGCTAGTATCCTCTCTTGAGATTTCAAGACTTTCAAGGGCTCGAGTCTCTTACCTTATGAAACCCCAATATCGCCAATATCCCGATGAATCCTCCTCTGCTTACTGGGGTTTAAACCCTGCGCAACTACCCGAGATCTGACGG
>JASDQU010960098.1:4927-15022 GCA_032191745.1 Picea mariana | reverse complement strand
GCTCTAGTGTTGATTGGTGAAACTATCCTTCCTACTAGATAGTCGACTGCTTGATTTGTCTTTAGAAAATTTTTAGTGTGTGCTTGATGTTTAAACACTATTTAAGGCTTACTGTGTCAGTTGATCATTTCACAAGGTGGAAGATAAATAGCTATGTCAGACGCAAAGACTTCAGGGCATGTCGTCGGTTACATTAGAGCCACCTCTGCCACCGTTATGACGAAGACTTGACCAACAAGGGTCGTTCGAAGCGATCGGGCCACAAGAAACTGTGTCTAAGCCTTCTCTGCGAGGAGACTATTCAACTTCAAAGGAACCTACCATTTCTGACCTTGAGGCAGAGGCTCTTAGGCCATCCAACCCTCCGATTACTAACTTGTTGGCACCGATCTTGATACAAGTTGTCTCTCTCGAGGTGACACCTTCTGAGTGCCAACTAGTCCTACAAGCGACAATGGAATCAAATGTTGCTACTTCATCCGGGAGTCCTCATACTCCCATTACATATACAACTGCAAGGGGAATCCTACCTCCTCTCCCACCCTCTCCAGTCCAGACCACATTGGTCTTGACTCCCTCTACTTAGGGCAATGGTCCGACACCATTATCGATGTCGACCACCGCTTCGTTTACTCAGAGTGTGATGGGCCCTCCATTCTCATATGGGATGCCCGACTTTGATTCAAACTCGGTTCTTACCTACTCCACCTTACATACCATGGGTCTAGCGGCAGGGAGCTCAAACAATCCCATGCAAGGGTCAACCGTGGGTGCTTCAGTACCATTTAATTCTATCCCTTACGGTGGGGGTCATATACCTCCTCCATCCCCCTCGCTCGATGGTCCTTTTTAACAACCAATCAAGTTAAATGCTAATTATAGCTTATTTGGAGCAAGCAGTTTAGGAACTTCATATTATACAATGCCGATGGGATCTATGTCATTCTTTTGTTCAACGCGTTTGGGAACAACACTTTTTCTTCGGCTGGGGGAAACCCCGATTTTGGGAAACAAAACCCTGTGCAGGGTACTATTCCTTCACAGGGAGTGATGACTAGAGTTTTCTCCACTCAGAGACTTTGGAATCCTTGGTAGGGATCAGTTCCCTCACAAGGGATGTTGGTTGGGGGTAAGCCCTTCCATACTCAATGGAACCCTCTGCAGGGATCCGTACCCATGCCCGTTGGATTGACTGGGGAATCCCCTTCGAAAATCCTTGGAAAACCCCTTCCATACTCAATGGAACCCCCTGCAGGGCTCCATACCCATGCCCATCGGATCGACTGGGGAATCCCCTTCGAAAATCCTTGGAACACAACGCAGGGAGAAATCCACACACAAGCTATGTCATCCAATTATGGGAGTCAGTCGATGATACCTCAGTAGATGCAGTTTCCATATGCTGGTCAAGGCCACAGTTTTTACCAAAACCCTAGCCAGCAGTCCAACTTTTTCTGGCAACCTGCTGCTAGTCAAACTTCAAGACCCTCTTTTCCTATAAATAATACTCAACCTAAACTACCATTTCTGGCAACTCTACATCTTCCAGACTTGTCGAGATTACCGAACGACCCAATTTGTCACGATCCACGTTGGCCCTCCATGTTGACTAAGTTGCCCTCAGATATTCCAAAATTTGAAGGCAAGCCTGGCGAAAATCCAGGTGATCACATGACAAATTTTCATTTATGGTGCTTGTCAAACTCATTGAGGATGAATCTGTCCAATTATGCTTTTTTCAATGCACTCTTATAGGGGGTGTCACAAAATGGTATATTGAGCTCGTCTGCTCAAGGTACTTTTACTTCAACAACTTAGTGATGGTATTCTTGAACCATTTCCAGTTACCTGTGAGATACGATGCCGACACCGAATTGTTGGCAAAATTTGAGAAAACCAAGGCCAACCACATCTTGAATCATATCCGATAATGGCGACGTCGAAAGAGCTTAATTAAGGTCCCAATCCCTCCTTTTTTGTTGGAGTTGTTCCTGAAGTCTTTGGTGTCGTGCATATCCAAGGACATTGCGACTTCTATAGTGTTTTCAAAGGAGGAGGCGATTATGAGAGTGCAACACCTTGAACTGATCTACTCTTAGTCCGACATGGTCAATGAGATTTTTCCAAATGTGTCACGGTCTATTCTCAATAAGGCCAAGCAAAAGTCTGGACCCCATGCTGATGGTATTGTGGGCTAAGTGCAAGGAAAGTCCATTGATCTGTTGTCAAATCAATTGCAACAATTGTCGATACAATAGACTGTGGCCAGCCAGACCTTGAGTTCAGTTGTTCCCCCTACCCAAGCATCGAATGTAAATAGTGTGTAGTAAACAATCCCTAAGGCCAACCAACATCCTGAGGGAAAGAAGAAATAATGGAACAAGAAGGGTAAAGGGGATGAAAAGGCTAGAAACAATGTTGGCGGGGGAAATACAGAGAAGAGGAAATCGAAGTATGTGTAAACTTGGCACGAAAGACCACCTGACTCATCTGTGCCCTCGGATTTTAGAAGCTCAGAAGCTACTGGCACAACAACAACCTACTATGACGATGAACCCATTTCCACATGGGAAAAAGATGGCTCAAGCTTCACCATCTTTGAGCATGGAAGGGGGCAGTTAGGGACCCCCCGCAACTACCAATAACAACCCGACCGTGAATATTTACATGATGAATGTCGAGGCTAATATAGCGACCAGGGCCTGAGATTACAAAATGTCAAAATCTGTCGAAAAGGGAAAAGAAGCCACAAACCCACCAACTCCTCTCCAGATTGAGAAGGCGACAGAAGAGACGATGACTTGCATCCCAAAAGGTGCGTTTAAAGAGGTGTCTCATAATCCAAACACGAGGGTCACCCAGAACTACTCCGTTTTGGAGGATTTGGCATAGACCCCTTGCGCGATGTCTGCCTTGGAAGTCCTCCAGATTTTCCCTTCGCAGAGGAAAGCTTTGTTATCTGCCTTGGGATCAGTAAAGACTTATAACTCGGGAGTGATCATTTTTTATCCAACTGACTTGAAACCCCGTATTCCTTACCACGTTGCGTTTCAGATAGTAGTGGCTTACACTATGAAATATTTTACCTGGTTTGTCTCCATCTTCTATGTTTCTTACGGTGTTTTACGGTTAGTCATTCAAACCACATGGAATCATTCCTTAGTTTCTCATGCAGTTGGGAGGAAAATTGCGCGTGTCGAAGTTGAAGTGGTCGATGCGCCTCTTGACTACAACCTGTTGTTAGGAAGAAGTTGGACTTATGCGATGCATGCAGTGGTTGCTACGGTTTTTCAGGTCTTGTGTTTTCCGCACGAGGGTTGGATTGTGACCATTGACCGGTTTTCCTTTTCCCATCCCGACTCTTCATCGGGGGTTTCCACGGTCTCGATGATTGACAATCCGCAGCCTGACATTGTCAACTTAGGTGTTGGTTTTTTTCTGTCGTTGATGGGAACTTTTGATTAACCCTTGCCTTTTAGTGATGTCAAGCTTATATCGATTGTTCCCAAGTAGCCTAGGGCTACAATTTTTCAAGTGTCATCGTTTCAAACGACTTACTTTAATGATCCGTGGAATTTACCTTTCCCGTTAGCTTCGATCGAAGGGACAGGGCATCCTGGCATGCCCATGTCCTTGTCCGTGGATGAGGTTGTGTACAACATTTTCTAGTAGACTTTGACCAACCCTGATCCAACTCCCCCACAGGAGTTAGATCCATTCCTCAATCCTATTTGGGCTTAAGGTTCTCTTGCCACTGAAGATCCTTTAGACCTGGTCTTGCCCTCTAACGAGGCAATTCTTGAGGCATGGACTAGTCCAGATAGACCTTGAGATGATCTACATCATAGATCTTACTTCCTTCCCGAGTTAAGGAGAATAGAGGTGGGATAATTTGTTTCAACCGTGAATGGAGATAGGGCTTGTCCTATCAATCCTTTGGCTACGCACATAGTTTATGCCGAGGGTAACATCGCAAGTATCGCTACAACGATCCCAGTAGATATCTCCAAAACCCCTGGGGTTGTGGAGAATGTTTTCTTCGGAGTGGACTGCTCCCCCGAAGAGATTCAAACTTATACTGAGTTATTTAAGGAATTCTACGACGTTTTTTCCTAGTCTTACGAGGAAATGCCGGGCATTGACCCAAGAATTGTCGAACACGAAATTATTACTTATCTTGATTCCAAGTCGGTCCGAAAAAAAGCTTCATCTGGTGAATCCTCGAAAAGCGGCAGAAGTAGAAAAACTACTCAAATTCAGTTTTATCTACCTCGTACAGTTAACAAAATGGGTGTCTAACCCGGTTCCGGTTAATAAGAAACATGGTACGATTCATGTGTGCATGGACTTTCGTGATTTGAATAAGGCTTGTCCAAAAGATAATTTTCCCACCCTGTTCATCGATGAATGCGTTGGCTGCGAGGTCTTTTCATTCATGGATGGTTTCTCGGGATACAATCAGATTCAAATCAAACCCAAATACCAGCATAAAACAAATTTTATTTGTCCCTGGCGCACGTTCGCGTATCATAAGATGTCTTTTGGCCTGAAGAATTTTGGAGCCACCTTTCAGTGGGCCATGTAATTTTCTTTTCACGACCTTAGACATATAGTCGAGGCATATCTTGATGATCTAGCATCACACTCTCGCAAGAGATATGATCATCCCGATCATCTTCACCTAATCTTTGAGCGATGTTGCTACTATCAGATTCGCTTGAATCCTAACAAGTGTAAGTTTTGTGTGACGTCGAGTCGTCTCTTAGGTTTTATTGTTTCGAAAAAAAAATCATGGTCAATCCTCTCAAGGTTGAGGCAATAGTTCAATTGCCTCCCCCGTGCACGATACCCCAACTTCATATCTTACAAGGGAAAGCGAAATTTCTTCGACGTTTTTTTGTGACTTTCGCCGAGATCACTAAAGGGTTTATGCATCTCTTGAAAAAGGAAGTCCCATTCTGTTGGGATGAATCCCCTCAACTCTCCTTTGAAGCGTTGAAATGTGCCCTGATGTTTGCCCCTCTGCTCCGGCCTCCCGATTATAACATAGATTTCTTGTTGTATTTGGCCGCTGCAGAAACGACCATTGGCATGGTCTTGGTTCAAGAGGATGATCTGCTCGAAGAGCATGTTATATATTACCTTAACCAAGGCCCGGTTGGGCCGAAACTCAACTATTCTCACGTTGAGAAGCTTTCTTTGGCATCAGTTCATGCCGTCAAACGGTTCCATCACTACATTTTGCAAGACCACTATAATTTTCGTTGTGAACCCTTTTCAATATGTGTTGACACGACAGGTCATTGGTGGAAATATCAGTAGATGGATTGTAATCATTCAGGAATTTGACTTGGATTTTGTTTCCACGAAATCCAAAAAGTCATTGGTCTTTGCCGAACTTATTTCGGAACTTCCAGTTGATTCTAGTGATATCATGCCCGGATAATTGCCTATCAAAGGAGATCTTTTTCTAATTGCATATTCAGACCCCTGGTATGGAGATATACTAGTCTATCTCCAGACTTTGAAGTGCCCCGTTTTTACTTCCCGTTATGACTGTCGATGAATTCGCCATCAGGAATTAAACTATCTTATACTCGATGACACTTTGTATCATCGAGGTGTAGATTTCATTCTTCATCAGTGCCTTATCTGTTAAAAAGCAAAGCTTGTTTTGAACAATTGTCACACTGGAGCATGTGGTGATCATTTGTCTAGGTTGGCAACAACCCAAAAGATTCTACGTGTCGGTTACTTTTGGCCCTTGTTAATCAAGGATTGTGTTGAGGTGGTCAAGAAGTGCCACCAGTGTCAGATCTTCTGTCAGAAGATGCAGGCACATCCTTCTCCCATGTTTCTTGTCATTGTTATTGGTCCTTTCACCAAGTGGGGGATTGATTTCACTACATGTCACTCGGCCTCAGCCAGGAGGCATCGTTACATTATCGTAGCATTAGACTACTTCACAAAGTGGGTCGAAGATATGTCAACATTTAACAATGATGGTGAAACAACGACTCTTTTCATTTTTAATCAGATAGTAGCAAGGTTTGGCATCCCAAAGGAGATTGTCATTGACCATGGCAATCACTTCCAAAACAAAATGATGATCGAGTTAACACCAAATCTTGGGTTTTGGCAAGAACATTCTTCACCTTATTACCCGCAAGCGAATGGTCAGGTTGAAGCTGTGAATAAGTCTATCAAGACTATTCTTCAGTGGACGATCAATTCTGCCAAGTAAAATTGGCATTTGATGTTGTACTCAACATTTTGGGCCTACCGAACGTCTGTAAAGACTACCACCAAATTTTCACCTTTTCAACTTGTATACAGGCTGGAAGCATTCTTACCTATTGAGTGTCAGATTCCTTCTTTAAATTTGGTAGTGGAATTATTGTTGGACACTTCACTGCTTGAGGAACACCTACTATATCTCGAGCAACTCGATGAGCAACGTCGTGATGCAGCCTTAGCCAATGAGGCTCAGAAGCAATGAGTCAAGTGTCAGTACGATAGGTCCATTCGTCCTCAGATTTTCTCCAAATGTGATCTTGTCCTGGTCTATGATCAAGACAAATATCCCTTGGGGGTAGGCAAGTTCAAACCCATGTGGTTTGGACTGTTCATTGTGAAAGAGGTCTTGAAGAAGGGCACTTACCATCTGGTTGATTTTGAAGGAAATGCCTTGGCGGAGCCTAGAAATGGGCTCTACCTCAAGAAGTATTACTCTTAGGTTGGTCACATGGATGACTTCTTGCACATATGTATAGATTCTTATACAGTTTTTATCTTTTTGTTTTGTGAACGTGTAGTTATTTATGTATGATTTTTCACTGTGACAGATGCCGAGTGAATCAGAGGTGTATTTTAGGTTCATGGATAGCGCTAACCGACACATTCGGAGGCTTGCTTCCACAACTTGGGTGATTTTCACACCTAGAGGCCAGTGGTTATCTTCCATAGGTATTTGTCTAGGTGACGCTACAAACAATATCGTTGAGTACAATGCAGTGATAGAGTTGTTTCGTGACGCTTTGTCATATGGAATTTCTCACCTTTGGGTCTACCTAGATGCTCAATTGGTTGTGTCCCAATTAAATAGAGTTTACTGCATTTATACTCCAACTTTGCACCGACGTTTCCTTAGGGTACATCTCTTAGAACGTTACTTCGATTACATTATGTATATCCATGTTGCTAGGAGATTTAATCATATGACAGATACTCTAGCTAATCACATATTAGGTTGGCATGTTGCACACACATAAAAAGAAAAGCACACACATACACATGTACTTACATTTGTAAAAGATGTAATCCATAAGGCAAAAAATATAGGTATATATATAGAGATCAAAACGTGTCATGAGTACATAGGTGGGCGCGGGCACCTCAAAAATAATGTTCATTGTACATCACTGGGCTTACGCCCTCAAAAAATACATGTACAAAAGGTGCCCTCGGGACATATAAGTCTATCCTATCTAATCACGGGGCCTATTGGCCCTACCGTAATGTACAACGATGTTGGCCAAACGCCGAAAAAGTTGGACCCACGTCTGTGGCACCCCCACTACATGAAGTTGCATGGAAGGCTGGAGATCCTCAATCTCGACCATGGGTATTGTACGAGTGAGCACAGTGAGGTTGCGCTCCACTCATCTCAAAACTTTCTCAGCCTCTCCGGCTGAAGGTCCCCCTGCAGCTGTTTGTCCACTAACTGCTTATGGTCTTGCCTCTGGTTGAGGACGTCGTCGAGTCCTCGAGAAGTCTGTTGGGCGCACTGGTCCCACATATGTACATAGCAGATACATAAGAGTCAGTACTCTATACACATATACAAATGATATATATAAAAACAATTAAAAATTAAATAACATTAAAAATCATGTTGCCTATCTCTCATCGCTCCTCTCCAGGAGGCATGGGCATGTCTAGATCGCTGGAAAAATTGATCCCAGTGTAGGAGTAGTCCTCAATAGTCAGAATCTGTCGTGCCCACCAGTCAAAGAACTTGTCATCGAAGGGATCTATGGTCCTCTCTCCCCCCTGTGATGGCAACAATGCTTCCCATCTGCATATCATTGGGAAGGAGGCCACATGCCCCTGTACCATCTGTCTGGGACTGAGACTAGGAACTCTCTTGAAGAAGAAGGAACATAGGATAGTACCAAACCCAAAGTTCTTGTTGGTACGTTGCTGACACTCTGTCAGTTGTCTCTTCAGGAACATAAGCATGGTCGTGCTCCAGTCAAATATTTGTGCCTCCTGACACTGAATGGCACAGTACATGTGTGCCCAGGTGGCCTAATGAAGGGCCACGGATCCAGTAATCCACCCAATCAGTAACAAGATCACTCGTAGATTCAAGCTGGTGATCTTATGAATCAACACCTGAGAACCTACCTTCTTAGTGCCAACCTTGCAATACATCCAAATGTAATCATCGATGTTGAAAGGCCCAATGGTAAAGGTCCTCAAATTGATTGGTTCCCTTCTCCTCGAGAAGAGGCCAGTCAGGAAGTAAATGTCCTTAGTTGTTGGAGTCAACGATTGACCCTCTAACATGAATGCCTCTGCATCCGGGTGCGAATAATCAATAAGGGCATTGAGAAATTTGGGTTGTTCCCTCATAAAAGGACACCAGAAGAACTTCCATAGCCCACACTGTTTTAGTGCGGGGATGGCTACAAGGTCCTCTTCGACCAAATGTCTATATCCTGATGCTCCCTCTCCCTCCAGTGGACGTACATCATGTTCCATGGAAAATTGGAGGAAGTTAGCTCTTGCGTTTTAATTTTTTCCAAGCTTCCAAAAGGTTTACATGGGTTATATTGACCACAGTCACGTATTTACATGGTCAGAGTGTTTTCTACCTAAGTACATATGCAGGTTGTCCTTGGATAACCCGCGTACATGCAAGGCCGCTCTTTTTAAGAGAGCGTGCCCCCTCAAAAACCAAATTAAATGCATAAATGAATTATTGAAATGCAAGAGGGATGATATTATACTTGCTTGGGCCAAGTAGAAGTTCGTTTCGTCCACCGAAGCTCCCAGAATCAACTTATTTAGCAAAGGGGTTTTTTCTCCTTTTGGATAATTTTTGAATTGCTATGGTGAAAATGAATTGTCAACTTCTATTTATAGACTTTTATGGCCTTTTTTGCCACTTTTTGACTCCGTTTCTCATTTTTTTCTGGCTTGGTGATCACTTGATTCCGATTCTGAGTTTATTATTGGATCCAATACTCTTTTCCTTTTGGTTTGGTAACTTTTTGGGGGATGGGTCACTTTTTGGTATCCTTTGGTAAAAGTCATTTTCCAACTTTTTGCATCTAAGTTAGGATTTTGTCTCCACTTTCTTCATCTTATTGTCTTTTTCTGCTTTGCCATAAGATTGACCCCACCGAAGTGCGACACAGAACCTTCATTGTCATTCTAGAAGCGTTGTAATTAGGTGGTAGAGCCTACCTTTACATGAATGCCCTAGGTAGATCCTTGTTTCATTTTGACGTCCATGTTGTCCGTAATGACAATATGCTCGGGAGTCCTTGTTAGTCCTATCATGATTACGAGATTAAGCCTCATTAGTTTGATGCACCATGATCTATATAGATATCAGTGGCCATCCACCTTTTCCAGTTGGCTCAGGACAGTTTTCTGACAATTCTAGCAATATACTATTTTTAGCAGTTTTAACTTTCGGGGCCATTTTGAGGGCCTACATGAAGGTTTTTCGGGATCGAGCTCCTCAATGATATCCAAAGGCATGATTGAGACCCCAAAAGGAATCCTCTCAATGATACCTTTCCAACGGGCTATCACACGCCTAAAACGAATATCTTATGCAAAAGTTACGACCCCGGGAAGTTGATCTACTAACTTACCCAAACGGGGCCCACATGACTTTTGGCGCTTCATCTCCTAGGGTTAGGTTTTTGGATGTCTAGGGTTTTGGGCATTCTTGTTTGTTGTAAAAATTTCTTTAGAGCCTCATTGTAATGTTCTTCTTGCGAATGAGCACAGCCGTCACATCTCTTCTAAGAGATAAGCCACCACCATTCTAGCAAGCTTGTTTCCGCTGCATTTTAC
>JASDQU010960097.1:36538-48238 GCA_032191745.1 Picea mariana | reverse complement strand
TACCAAGGAAGACCAGGATTGGACAAAGTGGTGGACATACATGGCTTTGTTGATGCAGATTGGGCTGGAGATATGGATCGCAGAAGATCTACAAGTGGGTATGTGTTTAACCTATTTGGAGAAGCAATCAGTTGGATGAGCAAAAGATAGGTTGTAGTGGCACTCTCAACTACAAAAGCTGAATACATGGCAGCCACTCATGCAAGCAAGGAAGCATTACGGTTACAAATATTGTGTTCATGTATTGGGTTGGTACAACAAGCAGTAAGATTAGATTGTGACAGTCAGAGTGCAATCTTCTTGGAAAAGAACCCAGCTTATCATTCAAAGACAAAGCATATTGATGTTCAGTATCACTTTGTGAGATACATGGTTGAGAAAAAGAAGGTGTTACTGAAAAAGGTTGACACTTTGAAGAATGTTGCAGATTCATTGACGAAGTCTGTGAGCACAGAAAAGTTCTCCTAGTGTAGAGTAACAATGGGCATTGTTGCCCTAGATTGTTGACTATATATAATCTTGTGGACCCCTGGATGCAAAGAAAACAGCAAGTGGGAGAATGTTGGGTATGTGTTATATTATTTGCATGTGTGTGTGTGGGCGCGTCAGATTCGACAACTGCGTTTGACGATCCCTAAATTAATCTCGGATTAAGGGATTAGGGTTTTGGTATCTACGGAATACCTAAAAACATTGTATATATTATATGGTGAATGGTGAAATTTGAATAATGAATATAAGAAAGGTTTTCCCATTTGAGGGTTTCCGGTATAAAATCTTTGTGTATGAGCCATTGATTAAATTTTGTTTTTCTTAAGAATCTATATGCATTGCTTTACTTCACAGGTTTAAAACTTACATTTCACTACTGCAACTTTGATTCTGTAGTCCAACAATACCATATCCTCCATTACCCACTGGCCTAATCATTGTTCCAATACATGGATCTTTGACACACGGGGAATATGATCAACTACATTAATAGCAAACTTTCTAACCAACATTCTAACACCCAGTCACATAGTGGCAAGGGTCAAATCTAGTATCATTTGTTAATCATAGCTACGCCAACACCAAATAGGGCTAGCACGCAACATTTAACCATATCCATCTCCTATGATTGTCTATCAACCACAACTCTCTTCAAGGAGATTTGACTCCTTATTGAAAAATGCATACATATACTCATAGTGCCTCAACAAATCTAATGAGTAACAAGTAATTCATTGTCTTTTTAGTGACCATGTAGAGACATAACAACCTAAGTATAGCTAAGATGCAAGACCATTGCCATAAGCTCCATCCACTAAAATTGCATCAGCGCCATAGCCTGTATGACTTCTTACAGAACATTCCACAAATCGATCAATCAAAATTTCAACCTGTGATTGTATGCTCTAGCAAATTCAGCACAAGAATAACAATGGTGTCATGTGCAACACCCAGTGAACATCATATTGTACTTGAAGACCTACTTTCTATGCATGGAATTAATTGTAAGAGGAGACGACTTTTACTTCCACTCTAACCTCTCCCAAATATCATGTTGCATCAATGATCAAAATTGAACCCTTCCTAGCCTTTCCAAAGCATCCAAACCTATCCTAGAAGGGTAATTCAAAAAATAGCCTTCAAATAAATGTAAATTTTTGAAATCATTTGTCATTTATGAAGAACAAAAAATATCATAAAATGTCAAAAGAATGGCCAGATTTTCAATAACCCATGCTCACTTCCAATTCTTGGTTGATCAATGAGCATTGGTACATCACAAAATACTTAAATTTGGCATTTATAGACTAAAATCATCTCTATTCTAGCTAGTTCTTATCTATTCCCTCACACAATGTACCATTCCATGGTGTACCCTTCTACTACAACATTAAATCCATCACATAGCTCACACCTAGATAAATATCCTACCACCATATTGGTGTATGCAGTATTTTATATGTCACTTAATGAAAGATTCCCAAAGAATCTTAGACACCTTGTCTTTGTGAATCCCTACTCAAATTCATGTGTAATGAGCATTGTCAATTCTTGTCAATATGGGAATTAGCATCACATTCAATTTATGTACTTCTTGTTTTTTAATCCCACACTCACTGTAATTCTATTTTCTTTGTTATCATTGTCTCTTACACTAGCCATAATTCCATTTCCTTTGTTATCTTTGCCTCCAGCCTTGGCTCTGTAAAAAACCAAAATAATTAGTTGTAGGTTATGGATGTAAATTGTAATGGCATTGAGAGCTTATTAGTAAGGTTAATAACAAATGTGTTGCTTAATGTCAATTTTGAAGAGAAAACAATAAACATTGAGAAAACCCATGTAAATCTGGTCATATCTCTATTTTCATGTTCACATATTCCATCTCACTAATAGTACTGAACATGTTTATTCATAGTTATTTTATTTCATTCATGATGTTATGTGTTTGCATGTTAAAATTCATGAAATGGTTATAGGTTTCTTGTCTAATATGATTATTATTTCAGCACATTGGTAGGCCTCTCAACCATTTAGTATGTAATTCATGACATCCCCACTAATACAAAAGATAATGGGAACAAAAAATGTAACTAAGAATTGAAAGTAAATCTTTGAACAATTGACAAATCTTGTATAAGTTTGGTGAAGCTCATCATAAAGATAATGCATAGTTTTTCTTTGTTTCACATAAAACTATTTAATGATTATGTTTGGGATTAAAAACTCTATTAAAGTTAGTGAAATTTTCTAGCTTGTATGTTCTTGATTAAGTTTAGAAATGAACTTGTACAAAATGAACCTTGCAAACATCATAAAACCTAAAATTGGGATTACAACAATGAGAATTATGATTATGTTCATTCAATTTATAGCATCATCAAATCCTCACTCCTTTGTTCTTCAAAATGATGATTCCCCTTTTATGGATTCCATGCATCTTTATCTATCACGATATTTCACTTTCTTCTTCATTTTTCTAGCAACATTGGCATCAGTGTGAGGATACTTTGCAAATATTTTGAGAATGCCCCATAGCTCTTTTTCCCCCTACCTCATCCCAAGCCTAGGCCCAAGTTCAAGGAGATGTATTCTTTGTAGCATTAATGCTTGGGACAACATTTTTGAAGCTAGGTGAGACTCTTAAGAAAGCTATGGATAAGGTACCATAATTTTTATTATAATCAAAATTATGCATTAAGAATTATGCTCTAATATCCCACTCTTTCATGCATTTTCACATGGTTTGAGAGATAAAGTGAATAATCAATATCCTCAATAAAAATAACATGGTGGTCGTGATAAGTAATTTCTTTTAGTTTTGTGTTTCTATGGATTTTGGGAAGCTCCAAAACATAAACATATTAAACTAAATAATAAGCAATGGATGCAATCATGCTAGATTTTCATGTTCCTAGAGGCCTATAATGCAAGTAGGGTCTCTTCATTGCTTTAATGGTATCTTGATAGAATTATCACCCTTCAACAAAGGCATCAAGATATACTACAATTTCTTCTTTTCTAATGAGATCTAGAATGAACATGACTCCCATGGTTAAGCGAGATTGGGGTATACTCAAAATAATAATATAAGATGTAGTGCTCACGCATCATATGGATACATAGATTACATCCTCTCTTATATGGGTGTTCACAAAAATGTTTGATTTTGTGATTTTGTCTAAAGTTTTATATTGTCATTTTTAACACTATGAAATTCCTCCAAAGAAAATGCAACTCTTTGGTTATGAATTTTTATTATTGTTAAAGTATATATAACCCATCAAAATATTAGTGAAATGGGTTTAGCTTGGGTGGTTGGGAGGAATGATTGTTATCCTCCCCACCCAAGTTCAATTCCCGCAAGTGACATGTTGAGCTCTTAACAAATACATTAGTGTAATGGCTTCGATCCTTGTAGTTGAATGGCTCTGAAGATTCTAGGGTTTACCATCCTTGAAATGAGGGGAAGTACTCGGGGGTTTTCCCTGGCTCTATAACCTGGAAAAAAAAAACCATCAAAATGTTATACTTGAAATTACAAAATATGCTTATTGTTACTTTATATTGAAATTTCAACTTATCTATCTCGTTATTTGTTAAATTTTAACATTTTAAATAATTGGAAGGGAAATATTTTATTTAGAACTTTTTTGTTGAAGTGTGTACCTAGTTTACTCTTTTCAATTGAAGTACAACTATTTTTCAACTTTTCATCATGGAAGGGTTGAATGAATATATACCATTCAACTTGAAATTAAGTGTAGCCCTTCAAATTTGATCATTGTGTTGCATCTTTCTAAGAGAATCCTTTCCCTATTAGAAATATTTGATGTATGATAAAATATAAGTTTATTCACAGTTTGAAAGACAATTGACATTTGAAAATGCAAGGCTTTATGCAATGGTAAATGATAAATAACCTTGAATAAAACATGTAGCAAAGTTGTTTTCTCCTCAACTGATGCTAGAGTGATCTGGATTATTTTCGGCATGAAATGAGAGCGGAGATATAATAAAGAAATGCGTAGAGATATCGCAGATATTCAATAATATAACAGAAATGTATCAGAGATGCATTCATAAACACAGATATATAGTAATACATGATTTCTATTAATGAAAAAAATGTACAGAGACTGTAAAAATGCAGAGTGAAAGACTCACTAGAATGGTGGCAGCTTATCTCTGAGAAGAGATGTGTCAGTTACTCGCATTCGCAAGAAGATGATTACAATGAGGCTCTGAAAGCCTTTTTAAAATAAACAAGAATGCCAAAAACCCTAGACATCCAAAAACCTAACCCTAGGAGATGAAGTGCCAAAAGTCATGTGGGCCCCGTTTGGGTAAGTTAGTACATTAACTTCCCGGGGTCGTAACTTTTGCATACGATCTTCGTTTTAGGCATATGATAGCTCGTTGGAAAGGTGTCATTGAAGAGATTCATTTTTGGGGCTCAATCATGTCATAGGATATCATTGAGAACCTAGATCTCGAAAAACCTTCATTTGGGCCCTCAAAATGACCCCAGAAGTTAAAAACTGCTAAAAATAGTAAATTGCCAAAATTGCCAGAAAATTGTTTTGAGGCAGTCGAAAAAGGTGGGTGGCCATCGATGTCCACCTGGATCAATCCTCCCTCCTTAGGAAGCAATGGTCTCCATTGCGTTGAGTTCCCAGAGGAGAGGGAAAAGTGTTTGTTGAATCTGCATCTTGGCGAGTCACTTGCCTTGCTGGAGACGTCGCGCTCCTCAGTCTGTGGAAGTCTGTCACGAACCTGTTGAGGCTGAGGTTGTTCAAAAAGTCAAGATACACGAGAGGATGGTGTGAATAAGAAATCTTTGCGCTTTTCTGCAGCCTTTTCGACCTGCTTCTGTTGGATAGAAGGTGCTTGGGGCGAGGTTGTAGTGGTTGCAGTGTCCTTCTGTTCTCCTTTTGAACAGATTGTGAAGAAGCTAAATTTTACAGTAAGAGATACTACCTTGCGGAACTTTTTAGGTGGAACAGTAGTCGGAACTACCTCTGGTATTTTATAGAGATGACCCTCAAGAGAAACAATGACACTACGAGGTCGAGACTCATAAACAACATGGTGTTTCCACATATATGGTTGGCCCAAGAGAACATCACAGACATCCAATGGGGAAACATCACATAATACCTCATCCTTAAAGGGTTGGATGACATGAAGATCTCATCCTTGGCGAAGCCACCCGATGTTGTATGGTTGTGGATGTGGTGTTGTCGACAATCCCAATTGTTTGACGACCTCTGTTGAGATGAGGTTCTTCTGGCTTCCGCTATCAACGATAAAATTCAGCGGGGTCCTCTTCACCCACATATGTGAATGAAAAATGCGCTCCTGTTGGTTCTTCTGGTTGAATTGCTACAGTCGTGACAATAGCAGTGGGGTTTGCGTCAATGATCTGTCCTTTACCAGTATTTTCATAATCAGATTCTGAATCAGGTTTCGACTCCTTGTCTTTGATCTCGGCCACCAATGACTATTTTAAGCGACATTCATTGGTGTTGTGCCAGGGGATTTTGTGGAAATCGTACCATTTTTCGGTGTCCTTCTTTGTCTTCTTGTGACCCTTATTTTCCTGTGGCTTGGACTGGTTTTCGGGAGACTGTTTGTTAGGGATGTCTTTATCAAACTTTGGTTGTTGCGGATTTGCAGACCTGAACTCCCATTTGTTCTGGTGCTTAAATTTCTGCTCGATTTTAACAGCATATCGATAAGCAGCATCGAGTGATGAGATTTCCAGAAAATCCATTTCAGTTTGGATGTATCTGTGTAGAGACACACGGTATTTCAGAACCAAATGTCGTTCGAAGTCTTTGATACCCAGCTTGGTGTGCAAGGTATGGAAGGTATTGGTGAACTCTGGACTTCTTGGCCCCTCTCTTGCCGCAGTGTGGTCCATCTCATGTACTGGTCCCCATAGTTGCCAACACAAGTAATATTGTTCCTTTACCACATCCACAAAAAAATCCCAAGTGGGCTCGGCCCCATATATTCCAGACTCCTCTGTGGAACTTTTCTCCCAGTAAGTTTCCCACCAATGTTTGACATGGGGTAGAGCCTTAAGGAGCGCAAAGATGATATTTTCTCTGTCGAAAAAATTGTCAACAGAGAAATAACCTTCTAACAGATTTCACCATTTATCTAGGGCATCTGCATCTATCTGACCTTCAAATATAGGAATATCAAAATTGACCTGTACCTTAAAAGGAGAGGTGCCTCCAAAGTGGTTGCTTGATGAAGATGCGCCTGATGCTATCGGGAGGCGTCGAAGGATGTGGGAAAATTTCTCCATCATTTCGTCCTTTTGTCGCGTGAGAGCTTGCTCAAGCAACAGACTTATAGGATCGTCTGCTCCGTCATTTTTCTTTTCTTCCGCCATTGAGGGTTTCTTGGGTGTGCGAGAGTGATTGTCCTCAAGAGAGACAAGATCAAGACCCAACTTGCTATACTCAGACCTCGTCGGGGACATGCATTGAAAAAAACCCGATCAAGAACAACCTACTCTGATACCACTGATCCGGATTATTTTTGGCACGAAATGAGAGCGAAGATATAATAAAGAAATGCACAGAGATATCGCAGATATTCAATAATATAACAGAGATATATCATAGATTCATTCATAAACACAAATATACAGTAATACATGATTTCTATTAATGAAATAAATGTACAGAGACTGTAAAAATATAGAGTGAAAGACTCGCTAGAATGGTGGCAGCTTATCTCTGAGAAGAGGTGTGTCAGCTACTCGCATTCGCAAGAATATGATTACAATGAGGCTCTGAAAGCCTTTTTACAATACACGGGAATTCCAAAAACCATAGACATCCAAAAACCTAACCCTGGGAGATGAAGCGCCAAAAGTCATGTGGGCCCCGTTTGGGTAAGTTAGTACATTAACTTCCCGGGGTCGTAATTTTTGCATACGATCTTCGTTTTAGGCGTATGATAGCTCATTGGAAAGGTGTCGTCAAGGAGACTCCTTTTTGGGTCGCAATGATGTCGTAGGCAATCATTAAGAATCTCGATATCGAAAAACCTTCATTTGGGCCCTCAAAATGGCCCCAGAAGTTAAAAACTGCTAAAAATAGTAAATTGCCAAAATTGCTAGAAAATTGTTTTGAGCCAGTCGAAAAAGGTGGGTGGCCACCGATATCCACCTGGATCATAGAGTCAACCATTTTTCCAGAATTGGGATGCCCCCTTTGGTAACAAACTGGCATAAGAATGTTTGATCATGTATCTATAAAATACAATACAGTAGTGCAAACACTAGTAGCTCAACTTGCATAACTTGAAATGACTTCTTCATTCACCATGTATATTATTTAATACACCTTCAAGTGTTTCCCACTCACCAATGAGTTCAAATAGTTCCAAAAACTGCAATTTGTTGTTGGCATAGTAAGCATATGGAGTTGCAACATCATACAATTAACCCGCAATTGCACATTTATAAGCGATCAAAACAATTACACTCGCAAAAAGAGGAAAAAATGGAGTTTTTATTCCACTAATGCCTTCTAAACCTTCGTTGTGTGTTAGGGACCTAACCTCCCTAACCCCTCACGTAGGTAGAATACTACATTTTCCATTTAATAAAGGCCAACATTAGTTAATAAGGCCTATTCAATAATGTGAACAAGTCAAACATAAGAAAACTTTATAGAAGCTTTCACTTCTAGAAAGATCTTCCTCTAGAATGTTCTTTAGAAGATATAATTAGTATAAATAGGAGTAGAAGTCATGAGAAAGTCTTGTCTTAAGAGTTATTGTAATAGAGCTCTGCTCTCCTGGAGGTTTCCCCCTCGAAGAGGCAAGTGAACTTGGCTTTCTATCAATACAGGTATCATTTTTGGTGTTGTGGTTCTCTATATCTTGTTGTTTTGCTTAAATTTGTTGCAATATTTCTATTTTCTACTTATTATAATATATCTCATACCTAACAAATGGTATCAAAGCACTTTCCTCTACAGAAACTGTGAGAATTTTTTTCCAGGGTAGAGACATGTATTGTCGGTGTCTTTAAAGAACATATATCTATTGTTCAGTGGGTAAAATTGTCGTTGGGGAAGATTACACGCAAGAATTACAAACAGTTTCATGGGGTTACTCGAAAAAAAACATTTGACCTTGTTGGAAACCCCTGCAACCTATGTTGGTACCCCTTCAAGTAGTACCGCATCAGACAAAATCTATACACGGCCATCACTCCCACATACCGTCAGGTATATTGGGAGCCCCCTAGATCTCCTGATGTTGAAATCCTTATTCTGACACCTACGTATCTTGTTATCTAGTGATTTCCTTACTACAAATCAAGTTAGCAGCTCACAAAAAAAAATACATTATTGGAATATTCAACTCAAATAAAGAAAGCAGAAGCAATACTAGAAACCAAATCATTCACACATAAACACAAATATGTTTAGGTAGATACCCCTGGAAAAACTTTGAAGGAAAATGGGTATTGAGATTATTTTATTATGATAAAATTAGGGCTCTTGTAACAGGGATAATGGCCCACTGAGATATATACAACTACAGACAAACCTGGAAAAGTTTGTTATGTTGTACAATCCATATCTGGCATGATTTTCGAGGTGTATGCACCTTTCCTTAAGCAAACCAGAATATACATGCATGTCTCCATTGAAACCCACATACACGGCCTCAATGACTATATTGAAAACTTTGTATAGCTCGACCCTTTCATGTGGCTTTGCTCTGCTGAAACCCACTTGTGGCTACCTCTGTTCTCTCTTATCCTTGACCTAATCTCTAGATGGAATTCCTTCTCCACATATCCAAGATCTCCTTGAATCACATTCCTTCGTGATCTAATACTCTGAGAAAAAGTATTTTGTTTCTCTATATCAAGTGTCAAGTGTCTTCTCCTTCACCCTAGCCTTGCTTTTATAATCTTGAGTTATGACCTAACCCTAATCTCCAAAGTGATTGATGGTTGAGATTACTTCTCGCCTCACTTGAGATCAATGGCTAAGATTAAATGCTAATTACTTTTAGCATTTCCTTAAATAACTCAACTAATTAATAAAAGCAGTTTACTTTAATCATTTCTATAATTAAAGTAAAGTCTCAAGGTAGAAGGCTTTGGATGACTTATGCACGTCTAGACACTTAGAGCAATGTGGAAATACATGTCTGGTGCTATAAACATCAACACTCCCTCTTAGCGAGGAAGGTATTTTGCACCACTCCAAATTTGTCTCTAAAGAATACAAACTTCTCTTTAACCAAGGGTTTGGTTAGAATATCTGCAACCTATTCATCTATGGAAATATATTGAAACTTCTCTGCTCCCTTCTAGATCCTATCTTGAATGAAGTGATATATGATCTCTATATACTTAAACCTGTCATGGAATACTAGATTCCCCGAGAGTTTGATACAACTTTCATTATCGCAGTATATCACAGTAGGCTCCAACTCATGATCAAATAAACATGTAAGCAATTTGTGAAGCCAAATGGCTTCGTAACTAGCCATACTCATTTCCATATACTTTGCCTCTGTTGAACTAAGTGCTACATAAGTTTACTTCCTGGTGAACCAGGTAATCATTGATGATCCCAAGTTGAAACAACACCCTGAGATGCTTGTTCTGTCTACTGCAATCCCTACCCAATCTGAGTCTATATATCCCTACAAATCCATTCCATCTCCTCCAAGATACCTCAATCCATACTCTACTATACCTCTCAAGTACCTGAGCACATGTTTCATTGTTATCCAATGCAGGTGCCTAGACTCTGTTGACCATCATTTTGGTCAACCATACTTAGCCAACAAAGCATTATCAGGCTCCCCCTCATTTCACAATGCTTGCGCAAAAATTTTTCACACTCTCGTTGAGCCGCTACTACACATTTTAAAGTTCGACAATCTAATCGGCCCCTAGCCGATTTGACAATGTCTTCGGATTTTTCACTATTCCAGAATATTTTGGATTCGAAGGTCTATACACTTGAGGATAGGGATGAAGTGGACATGTTTGTACCTTCTCCCAACCAAATAACAAAATATTATTTCAGGTCGAGTTCATTGCATGATCCCTCGAATCTAAAGCATGTTGCTCTTAGAGACAAGAAGTGAAAATTCTATAGATTTAATGCTATGGAAAATGGAAAATGGAAAATTTACAATATCGTATAACCAAGATGAAGAATTAATGCTTATAAAATATCGGGAATGTCTTTTACCAAAATCATTGCACACAGTTCAGTGTCAACTCGGTCTTCAAAAGGGGCAGTGCAAGCTACTGTTGGCCCTTCATCTCATCAATCCAGAATTCACATGTGCATTGGTGTAGCCTCCTCTTGTCGACACATCTTTGAATTCAATATAAATAGTATAATACAATGGCTACATGTGTTGAACCTATCAGTTATGCATTTATCGAAATACCTTGATGTCCAATGGGATTGTTGTGATTAACATTGGAGGTATTGTTGTGTTTGTGGCATTAAGTTATACCACATTTTTTCTTTTTTTGAAGTCATAAATTTGACATTATCCTCGTGCCATACCATAAAGAAAAAAATATATGATAATCAAAGAATGGATTTTTTTTTTCCAAGAAAAAATTACTCAAGATTATATTAAAAATATAATTTCATTTACAGAGCTAGCTCCAACGAGCTGATTATCAATAAAAAAAACTCTCTCGCCAAAGAAGAAACGGATACCAGTGAGGGAAACAGCCCCGCAGCCAAAGAATGGATTATTGCATGCAAATGCTTGAGCATAAAAAATCAGCGACGATCGTACTTTATGGAATTAATGGGCATGGCAAGGCAACATTATCTTCTTTGATATGCCACTATACCAAATTGTAAAGACCTTTGCGAATTAAAAAGAGAACCTTTTATTGTACACCCCAATATTTTGTGTTCATGAATATTAAAAAGCAACATCGATGATGAATATGAAAATGTGACGGTGCAACGATGTATGGTTATTTTGTAAATACCATAGAAGGCCCGTAATATCAATATTAGAAAAGAGTTGGTACGTTTGTGACCCATCACGCTAATATGGAGCGCAAGCTTCAACAATGTTATGAAAAAAGAGGATTGGTAATAACCAACTGTTTTAAAGTTTTAGGAAGGAAGTCTGCACAACAGAAATAAGCGTGATCAAATGTCGTGTTTTGTT
>JASDQU010960097.1:16539-31870 GCA_032191745.1 Picea mariana | reverse complement strand
AAAACTCAACCCCAAGATCATCTTTCAGTTCAAGCCTCTCGTCCACACACATACGACGGTGAAGTTGATTATGAAAATGAAGAAGTCGATTTTGACCACGTTAACCCTATTTATGACACATTTTTGTTTGTTGATGTTGCTAATGAGTGGTCAAAACAAGTTGATGAAGACCCATATGATTTTATTGATACATGTGATGAGTCCTCTTTTGAATATTTTCATGAGTTCTATCAACATATTAAATTGTATAACATCATTGTTAATCCATTGTTTCAATCGAGAGAGGTTAAGGAACTCAACACTAGTGTGCATATATGTAACACACCCGACCCCTAAGTGCTCTTTTAAGGGGTGAGGCATCATAATTTTGTTTTCCTTAACTATCTCAAATCCTCCATTCGGGGTCTCTATCACATTATGCTCGTCCAGAGCTTTCCAACCACGGTCTCCATGCTCAAAAGCGAGCTCAGAACTGGCAGATATACCTCTCCCAAGTTCCTCGGGTGTTCATTGGTCAGGGCCACATGGATTTAATGTGGATCCAACTCAATAAACTTCATCCTGAGTTCTTCGATATACCGGAGCTTCCAGCATTACTAAATCTATGGCGGAGATCCATCCACCAACCAATCCAAGGACTGGGCTTGATCCTCGGCTAACTTAGGCTAGCGAGGAATTTGACGTTCGACCTTCATATTTGAATTCCAGACCTAGACCCTTCCCTTCGTCTACAATCGCATACGACCATGAGCTATGACCAGACACCAAGACAACAGAAGCCTATTTCGGTGCTTCAGAGGTTCGGGCTCCAGACGTTTTCAATTTATGACACCACAATCTCCCGAACTGTCGAATCGACGAATTTTGGGTATGCTACTGGGATCAGCGGTCCTCGTTTTCTTTCAAGATCAATGACCCAGGATTACTTCAGGCCTCCTGGCTTAGGTGAATTCCAAAACACCTCCCCTCGAGTCTTTCAGAGTGCCAAGTCTCTGGACTGCACGATCTTATGCCATGCGTCCACAGAACATAAACGATTATGATTTACTTCGGAACTCTGTGCTTCGGCGAATTTCAAAGTACTCACAAATGCAAACCAACGAAGTGCAATCCTTCCAGAGTGTCAGATCTCCTGACACATGCCTTCCACTATCAACGGGCATGATTGACTTCGGTGCTTCGGCCTTCAGGAGTTCTCCATCCACATGACTCCACTTTCTCTGAAGTGGTTATCCTCTGAAACGAAGGATCTACTGACACCTGTCCTATGCTAACGGACGGCTCTGATCTGCTTCGGCTCCCAGCTCTTCGGGAGTTTTGCGACGCAAGCTCCACTTTTCTACCAGATTTAGTCAGCATCGGGCTGACCATAGCCTAGATCTAACGGTCCGAGGGTATCCATGTAAAACCAGAGATCTACGGCTTGTAACTTCCGCTCAAGGGTCCCTTGGGTCTCGTTGTTAGGTCATTCCTAGAGGGACATATTGCATCCCAAAACACTCTGATAAGAATACATGGCATCTGCCTCAGGTCATCGATGTCCCCTTACCTTTCCATGAGGTCGTCATACCTGGAAACACCATCACTCAACACGTGGACCCCCACGTGCTCTCGACATGATACACTCGTCCCCATGATCGAACGGTTAAGAAGGGTCCCGAAGAATCCATAGATCTACAGTCCACATTACTTCGTGACTTTGGTCTTCGAGAGGTCTTGACGTTACAACACCCCTGTCCTCTCGAAACAGTCAACGCCTGACTAACTACATCATAGATCCGACGGTCGGGGTAGCTCTCAGGATTCCTGAGATCTATGGCCCAGATTAACTTCGAGACTTTGGTACTTTAGGTGATTCACCTCTTGTACGACGAATATACCCAATTCATCAGACCCACGAAGTCCGAAGGGATCGAAGGATTAACATACATGTCCCTTCTCCATATCTGACAATCGTGAAGAGCTTTGACTCCTCCCAAATTAATCTCATCCATTCGTCTTCCAAACGAAAGAATCTTCCCTTTCAAGACTTTAATCTCACTATTCTTCCTGAGCTTCATCAGCTCTAAAGTACTTAGGCACTTTGCGCTATTTCTCTTGCTCTTAATACTTAGAGGGATCTTCCGCACACCCCTTGCGCTCATTCATCACTCTAGAACTTAAAGGTTCTCGGTCTCTGCCTGCGTCACAGAGAGCCTGTGCATATGTGCACTATCTCTCATGAGATTTAACAAACTCCTTCCTCCAAGGGACTCAGAACGACTAGGAGTGTCGACATGCACACGTGAAATTGTGCCCAAGGTCGATGAACTCACAGTTCATTGCTCTAGCTTAAGCCACCATAGGGTTCAAGCATTTACGAGTACAAGTCATGTCTGAACCATATAATTTCTTACTTGCCTAAATACACAATCAAGAAGAAATAAAAGGGATACAACATAACCATTAAGCAGACATGCACATCCCTGAAACATTCATACGATATCCAACTTTAATCTACAGTTACAGTCCAATTACACGGGATATGAGAATACTTATCTATTACAAGTTGCAGCCAACTAACTAATTGTGGGTGTTCGCCTTTCCACCCAACCATAGGCTCAGAGGCATTCATTCTTAGTGCTCTAGCCACCCCCGTACCAAGCCATGATATCACTAGGGAATTTATGCCAATTCTCATAGATCCTTCCTCTTTCACAGCTTCTGCGAGGTTTATCAAATGCTTCCCCAGCATCAAGCTCGGGTCCCTTTCTCTGAATACTCTCATAGATTTCTCTCTTGGTCACGACCTTGACGAGGTTTATCAGATGCTCTCACAACATCAAGCTTGCGGCCTTCTTCCCGTTCTTTGCTGGAGAGCTTCTCACATTCTCCGCTCTTCTCTTTATTTCCTTATGTGCCTTGCACGCACATCCCTCCTCTCTTGTTCCTTCTGTCAGAAGGAAAACTCGGGTCAGTCTGGGTCTGCAGGACCCTGTGGTACTTCAGGCTGACCTCCTACAGCTAGACCATGCTTCCATTCATGGGGGTAGTTGATGGTTCAACCACCGGTCCTTTCTTCATTAATTGATTCCTCCTTGGGAACCGAAGGAGGTTTGTTATCCTCAGCAAGGGAAATTTAGGGTCATTCGATTTAATGAACCCACTCTTATAGTTTTCACATTCTTTCCTCTAGTGATATCATGGCCAGTACTTTGAAGGCTTCACCCCCACAATCAATTATTGGAAATTCAAACAATAATACATTTACATTGTTCCTATGCCACATCATGGTAATCCTAATTAACGATTAATTACAAGTTGGGGGAAACAGGGGTGTTATAATTCCCTCCCCCTTAAAAGGAACATTGTCCTTAGTGTTCTTTCTCATAAACACTTGTCATGCCTTTCTCATTCAGCCACTTCAGAAGTCTTAACCTTCATCCTCAGTCAGTTCCTTTTTTATACTCTTAATCTTCATCACCTACCTTCAATAATTCTTGGACAACAAGCACACTAATCATAGTCTCATGCGAAAACATCTTACTGTTGTTCAAAATTCAAGAGGAAAATTTCATCATCTAACACAATACTTATCTGTGCAGTTTGTGGGTTTGCATCCACATGGTTGTCTTGCTATCTAGGCTCATTTTTTTTCCCAGACATACCCAATGTGTGCATGATCCCAATCAATAGTTTACAAGAACTATCAAAGTCTCCTCTTCCTTGCGGTCACTCACCCTCCAAGCCTAGGCTCATGCATCCCCTTCTCTACTATACAGTTCCTTGGGTGATCCATCTTGCCTTGCCAAGGCTTTCTCACACAGAAATAATTTCAGAGACTTCATCGAGCCTTACAGTTGAGGTGTCCCTCATACTTTCTCTATCAAGGCGTACCTTCAGCTTGTGTTACCTCAACACAACATATTCTAGGCGATCATGACTTACCACGGGGTTCTCATGTCTCAACAGTGGCCTCTTTCATGCTTTTCAGATTGATAGCCTTCATCTGTCCTTTCTGGACAGATCTTTTCTTATCACAAGTATACAAAAATTCATGAGACATCATCATAAATTATGAATTTCAAAATTGTATTGCAAATCTATCACCTACAGATTTCCAATTCCAGATTTTGTTTTTCCATATTTTTTCCACACAGGGAATAGATTCACAAGCATGGGACTTTCCTCCCCATAGCAGTTTAGCTCAGTAGGCAATTGGTCTTCCTTATGGTCTTACAATACTACCATATCCAAGACTCTTTCTTCCTGCAATTCATTCTGCAACTAAACAAATTGTTAGTTCTCATGCACATTATATTTTCGTTGCATACTTGCAGTGGCTCACAAACAATTTCAGAATTATGCATACTAACAATCAAATTCACTTTCTCAAAAGGAAATACCATTCCTTGCAGTTTGGCTCAACAGACAATTGGTCTTCCTTATGGTTTTACAACACTGCCATATCCAAGACCCTTTTTCTCCTGCAATTTCAACATTCCTCAGCCAAACAAATTGTTAGTTTCCATGCACATTATATTTTCAAAATCATGCATAATAACAGTCCAAGTCATTTTCATCTATTCAAGGATACAAAGCAAAAGGATACATCATCCCTTACCTATGCATCATTTCAGCCTACCAAATTTTTCAAAATGTAATTCAAATATCAATTGACTTTAATGAATGTTCCAACATTCGTGGCCACATTCATACCCAATGCACCCTTGCATTGATTTCAAGTTTTCCACACTTTCTGACAAGTACTTTTCCATGGTGCATTGGAGTTTAGCCAATCTTTTAACCATATGGCTTATTCATTCTCGTTCATTGTTGCAGCGCGACTATGTTTCCGGCTACAGGATGATCATGATTCCAAATCAACGCACATGAAACTAATTGTTTCTCTTGAATGTGCCCAAGACTTCTTCCTTCATTAGTAACCAGGGTGAAGACACTCATGGCAACCCAAATTTGATTTTCTCTAACACCTATACAATGTAAGTAGAAATATTGGAAGGTCCTCCTTCCTCAATGGAAAATCCATTGCCTGTCCTTTATGCAAACATGCATTTCCTCGAAGCAATTTCATGCAATGTGCTAACTATGAGCACCTTCATTCCCATAGAACCAGTCCCCGCGACCACAGTCTAACGAAGAGTGATAAACTCTATCTTCCTTGACTGGCCTGGAGGAACTTCGTTTTCTCTCCATGTGACTGAGTGTTGTGACCTCAACTCTATTCGTTTATGTGCTATCCTTTCATCTCTCGTGTCCAAGCACTATGATCCTAGCTACACCCCTTGCCTGCAAATTGATGATGCAGATCCATCTTCCCCTAGATCCAATGGCTACAAGGGATTGTGGAACCTCAACTAGCTCACGGTTTAATTCTCCTTATGATCTCCGCAATGGATACGGGTCATCCGATCTACGATTGAATCTCAAACTCAAAACAACGCTATATTGAATTTAAATTATGGGTACATGTCTCAGCGTTAACCCATGTGCATGTGCAATCTCCACAATGATTGCGGGCTGTCGATCTTGCGAATGAGCACAGTTGTCACATCTCTTCTCAGAGATAAGCCGCCACCATTCCAACAAGCTTGTTTTCCGCTGCATTTTACAGTTTCAACTTACTTCCTTATTGAATAGAAAACCAGTTTTATTGTATCTCTGTTATTATGTGTTAAGCATCTTTTAATAATCTCTATTCATTTCGTTCTGCTCATAAAATCCAGATCAGTTATTGTTTTAGTTCTTTTATTATTTATTACATTTTAACTTTAAAAAGAAAAAAAATATCACATCACTACATCACTACAATGATACTCTAATTTATTTTTGTAGTCTTTAAACTAATTTCTTGCTTAATATACTTTTCTTTTAATTGTCTCACTTTAGCATTAACATATTTACATTAACTCTTGATTAGTTTTGTCTTAGTTTACTGTCTTACAAAATAAATACAAAAATATTATTAAGTTAGGGTTTTCTTGTACATATTTTTCTTTAGTTGTTTAATTTCTTTTAGGTTTTGATTTAACTTTGTTATTTCAACTTTATGAACTTATAAGAAAATACAAAATTATAGAGTTCCAAAACTAAACAAAAATCAAATATTTAAAAAAAAAAATACAAAGCAAAAGGATTTCATGCTTGGACTTTATGTTAGAGGAGATTTAGCCTAGAGTCTAATGTGTTTTCTTGTTGGGGCTCTAAACCCAGAGTGRCATTCTCGTCTCTTCCCTCCTAGGCCCACGTGAGGTCGAGATATTAGTGTTGGGGACTCTTTAGTCCCTCGACATCAACAGTCAACTGCTACGGTTTTGTGCTCACAAGGAATAATGGGTGGAACTACGCTTTTTAATGATCTGGTTATGGTAAATAGTTTGTTTTTTCAATTTTCATTACCACTGAATCTCCTTGGCACTGTAAATCGAGAGTCACAGACAAGAATTTACATGTGGATAAAGATAAATGGAAATGAATTATTTCGTTTTAAATATCTATTATTTATTAAAAGGGAAAATCCCATGTGGTTCTATCTCGTATGGGCTCCAATCCATTAATTTTAAATGGCCTTAATTGTTGCAACCACCCATCAAAATATATAAAAGAAGCAGCAAACATCCAACCCTTGCCAAAGGGAGGAAATTTTTTATGAGAGGTATGCAAAGAGCTTAGTGAGGTTCATTCTTTTTTAATCATTCATTCTCCATTCATTTTCAGTCATGGATTTGATGATCTGTAGATAGCAGGGGAATCTTGTAAAGTGGTAGAAGGAATGAAGTGAGACTGAGTTTTAATGGTGTAATCAAGGTAACTATTTATTTGCTAAGTCTGTTGTATTAAAAATATGAGTTATATCAGCACTAATCAGTTTTCTTGTATGCATATTGCAGCCTTATGCTTCACCGTCATTGTTTATTTCAATGTTCGACTTAGCTTTCTTTGTATTCTATCTGTGATTGGCTATTCTATGTATGATGTTGATTTCCACCTAGAATAGTTAGAATCACTTCTGGTTTGATTTCTCACATGGATTCTAAAGAATAAAAAAATCTGTGAGAGTGTATGGGGTTTCAAGTAAATAAAATATCAAATTTTTTACTCTAGAATTATTTATCTTTGCTTGCTTTAATCCTTTTTTTTTTAACAATATTCAAGAAACACAAAAATGCCATAACAATGTTAACATGTTTCATTTCCTTAAATTAGTTTTCCAACTCACATAATTTTTTTACTTTCTTTTCTTTTATTTATTTTATGAGTTTAACCTTTTGTTTCTTTAATTGCAATATTTAAAAGAAAACATAAACAACATAAAATTCATTTCAATATGTTTATTAATTTAGAGTAATTAATATAAACAGTAACTAAATATATTGTTCATTTACTTTTATTAAGTTATTTGATTTTAACATTTGTAATTTAAATTTTTCACCAACTTTTGTTTTAATTTACATTTCATTCACATATATAAAATAAAATAAAATTACAAAGATGAAAAAGCCTAAAAATTATAAAATTTAAAATACATAAAAAATTAAATAATTGCAAAATCATAAATAAGAAGTCCATGCTTAGACTCTTAAGTTATAGGGTCTAATGTGTTTTTCTTTCGGGGATTTAAACTCGGGGTAGTATTCTCGCCTCTTCCCGCCTAGCCTCACGAGAGGTTGAGATGTTGGTATTGAAACCATATAATTTTGGCATCAACAAACTCCACCATGAACTAACTCAAGGTTTTCATAGAAAAACATATATTTGACCCCGTATTAACCAAATACATCAAGGACCTTATCATATGCCTTCCTAGGATACACCTACTATGAATCTAAAGTGATAACCTTTTTCAGATTGGTAACCATAGGTTTAGCCATCGGTCTACAGTCCTCCATCGTGGATCTCCTCAAGATCTCAACTACATACTTCCCTTGTCCAAGGAAGATCTCTCTCGATACATGCCATACCTCTAATCCCAAGAAATAATGCTTCAAGCTAATGTCCTTCATCTCAAACTCAGTAGCTAAAGCTACTTTGCACCCTACAATAAGTTCCTCTGTACATGTGAGAAGAAAATCATCTACGTACGGAACCAAGATGAGTGGATCTGTCCCAACAAGTATGAAGTACAGGTTAGGATCTAGATCACTCTTGGTAAAGCCCATACTCTGCATGTATCTGTCAATCCTAGAATACCATGCCCTAGGTGTTTGTTTGAGTTTGTACAAGGATTTCTTAAGCCTACACACATGAGACTCCCTCTCATGTACCTCAAAACCCTAAGGTTTCTCTATGTATACTTCCTCCTCAATGATCCTGTTGAGTAAAGTTGTTTTTGCATCCATTTGATGAATCCTCCACCTCATAATTGAAGCAATATAAATAACAGCTCGAATAGAAGCATACCTAGTGACTATAGAAAATGTCTCCTCGTAGTCCACTCCCTCTTTCTGGGAGAACCCTATCGCCACAAACATCGCCTTGAACTTCTCAATATTACCATCTACAACATCTTTGGTCTTGTAGAGCCACCTGGAACTCACAATTGACTTCCCCTCCATTCTCAACATTATGTCCCAAACATCATTCCTCATAATAGAGGTGTACTCCTCTACCATGGAATCTCGCCATACCTATTGATATGTTGCTTCCTAAAAAATGGAAGGATTAGCATCAATGGTGCTACTCATAAGCACCATATAGTTTAGAAACTTCCTCGAATGCCTGCTCTATCTGACCACACCCCTAAGAGCCTCACCAACATCCTTCAATGTCTGTCATAGCGACCTAGGTCTCTTGACAATACTGGAAGGAGCTAACTCCCCCTTCCCGCCCGACGTCTAAGTTATTAGTTATTGCTCATCCTTTAGATCCTGCTGCTCATATTCCTATCACTACTGATGAGTCTTGAGATATTCTAGATTCCAAGTTCTCCTCGAAATTAACATCTCTTCTAAAAAATATTTGCATGTGCATTGGAATGAATATCATGTAATCCTTTGAGGTCTCGATGTACCCCATAAATATACCCTTATGTCATGAAGGCTCCAGCTTCTTCCTCTTCTCCACATGCACATGGATGTAGACTAGACAACCAAATTTCCTCAAATTTCCTATCTCTAGCTTTACTCCTGATAATGCCTCCTCGAGAGTCTTGTCCCCCAATATACTGTGAGGACTCTTGCTCTGCACATATACTATCATGTTACATGCCTCTTCCCAAAGAAACATAGGCAACTCCTAGTCATATATCATAGCCCTAGAAGAACCGATGATGGACAGATTCGTTCTCTTTGCAACCCCATTTTATTGAGGGTTGTATGATACTGTCAGCTCCCTCTTGATCCCTGCTTCCTTGTATAAATAATTGAAGTCATTGGAGGTGTACTCTCCCCCATTATCTGACCTCAAGACCTTGATCTTATTTTCTGTGTAGTTCTTTGCATGAGATCTAAACTCCTAAAACTGACTAAATAACTCATCCTTGGTCTTCATAAAGAAGATCTGGGTTTTCTTGGAAGAGTCGTCAATGAATATTACATAGTATGACGTTCCCTGTACTGATGCTACTAACATTATCCCACTCACATCTGAATGGATAAGATCCAAGATCCCCTTCGACCTACTCTCACTGCTTGGAAAAGTAACCTTGGCATTCTTCTAAGTGCACACCCTCTACACACTCCTTTTTTCTCAATACTAAACTCTGGAAGACCTGTAACAATCACCCTCATAATCATAAATTTCCTATAGTGTAGGCATCCCAACCTCCTATGACATAGCTCACATAGGTTTTCTCTGCCATGTACCAAATCTTGAACAGCTTGCCCTGCAACCTGTATAAAGTACCCTCTTGAACCCCAACGACCATTATTGTTTCTAGGCTATCTTTCTCTGGAAGTATGAGTAATTTCCCTCTATGAAAAGTAACGGCAAAACCCTTATCCTCCATAACTGATAATGAGAGAAAATTCTTCTTCAAACCTGATACGTAAATCACATCCTTGACATCTAACGAACCTCCTAAATCAAGCTAGAATGCAATTGTTCCCTCTCCCTTCACTCCATACTTGACATCATAACCAAGCTCCATATGAACATCTGAGTCTCTCTCTTCTAGACTTATAAATATCTCCCATGCTTATGTCATGTGACAAGATGCACCATTGTCCAAGTACCATGCACTCTTGGTAGTTGTGTTGATAGAAAGGCAAGAAACTAATGAGAAATCCTTCTCAAACTTTGCTACAAACTCATCTAGTTGTGTCTTTGTTGATGATATTGTCTACATCGTTCCTTCACCCTTCTTCTTCTTCGGACATTGGGATGCATAATGTCCATTCTTATGACATGAGAAGAACTTGATTTTATTCAATTCCTTCTTCTTCCTTGGCTATGATGATCCTCCATCATTGATACCCTTCTTGCTATAACTCTTTCCTTTTCCCTTCCTTGTCTTACTGATAAAATCCAAGTTTGCATCGCTACTTCCCTGCTTGTTTATCTTGGACTCCTCCCGTGTCTCTTCCTAGATGCAATCATCCCAAAGTCTCTTCCAATCTGGGAGATGTTCTCAAGCACAAACTCCCTTGAAAAATGGTTCCCAAGACTTGGGAAGACCATTAAATGCCACATTCATGAGTTCTTCATCCTTTGTTTTCTCCCCTATGGTTTCAAGTTGATCACGTACCTTAGTGATCCTCATGAAATAGCTAGTAACAATGTCAGATCTAGACATCTGCACAGATCTAGGTTTATTTCTTAATACCATCTTCCTATTCATGTTAGTGCTATGGAATAAACCTACCAAGGCATCAAACATATATTTTCTCGTCTTATTCTTAGATAGATGAGGAATTAGATAATCCTTCATTGAATCCAAGATAACTCTCTCAGCTTTGATCTCCTTCTTCTCGTTAGCTGCCAAAGCTGTCAAATTTGTCGGTGGAGCAACTACTTTGTCCACTAACTCCCAAAGTTCATACTCCTTTAACACCAAAGTAACTCTTTCTTTACAAGATAGGAAGTTGGATGTGTTGAATATATTTTCATTGATTTCGACGCTATAAGGGGAGTTTGTTTGACCGATTACTTGACAGAGGCATCAATGAAAAATTGTTTGTGATAGGATGACAACAGACTCTCAAATATTGGTTACAAAAGAACCCTCGGTAGAGGAATGAGGATAGATCATACCTCGATCATTGATCATTGAAGAGATCTATGATCCTACACCGATAGTAAACCGGACCTTGATGAATCGTGTTTTCAAGTGGATAGAGAGTTGAATCCCTTTTGCAAGTATGGAGAAACAGGAACTATCAAATCAGGATAAAGAATCAATTGTGACCGTAGATTCATCATACCGAGATCTTGTTTATGTTTCTAAAGGTTTGGACCATTGAGATTAGATTGGAAGATATTGTGACCATTGATGTAGTCTATTGGAGTTACACAGTCGAAGAACCATGATCGTTGGATCAAAATTTACAATCGATCGTGACCATCAATTACAATGAATAGAGTCTATGTGTGTGTGTTAATAATTATTGAATGAGATTAGATCTTGCATAAGAGTCTATCCATATCGATGTCCAACATCAATGTTCATTCGGAGTCCAAATTTTAGAGTTAAGTATTCAAAGACATAACATTGACAGAGTAATTTGCGCTCTGAAATAACGGTATCAAAATGGAATATTCTTCGATACTACTCTTATTGGAGCTATGAAACTTACTGAATATTCTGAACAACGATGGGCTAGCTCTGACAGTATAAAAAAAATATATCCCTTGATGCTCCACCCATAGGTGGCCAAGTGTCAAAGTGCCAAGTTAGCAAAGTGTATGTTGGTGCAGAACTATTTTGGGTAAAGAAGTCAATTTTGGAGAAGTCAGGTTTGGAGAACAATCCAACAAGCGAGGAAGAACAACCCACCACATTTTGAGGAGAAGTAGTGCGCGCAACAAGATTTGTGGAAATCCGGTGCAAAAGTGGACAAACCCAACCTAGTTAGGGTTAGGGTTTTGGAATGTAATGTAAGGGTTTTTAACTCATTTTTGTAATATAAATAAGGGAGGTCTATGGTAGATTGAGGCATCCCATCTATGCTTATGGTATGATCTTAGTGCGACAATTCCATTTTGGAGAACCCTTTTGGATTTTTTTGGATTGGAAGTCTGTTTGAGAGTTGTGGAGCTCAGGTAGAGTCAGTCTTGAGATGTAGTTGAGGGTCAGGTCGCAAGTTGCGAAGCTTGGTGCGACTCTAGTTCACCTCGCTACTCTCCATTATACTATGATGTAATGTGTGCAACACCATTTTGATGAATAAGAAAGAATCATAAGATCTTTGTGGACGTATCCCCAGGGGGGTGAACCACGGTAAAACCATGTGTGTAATGTGTTTTAATGTGTTACTATTTATGTCGTTATCATTCAATGGTTATATATATTGTTATAGCAACATTTGCCTCATCCTATGCAAATTTGCTTAGAAGGCCTTTTTCCATTTCCCCATGTAGACTTGAAGTCCCTTTTTGCAAATCCCAGAGCTAAAAACAATATTTTTCCACATATACGCTCCCCAACTATTATACAACATGTGTATACGCAGGTTGTACCATTACAACCCACGTACATCAGGTTTTGTGCCCAAAATTAAAAAATAGTGTCGGGTTTCCATGTCACGTCACGAGATCCATGATCCTTGACCTTCCATATACTGGAAATGTTCTAACTCAGCCCTTCAGTTCCACTTGAAGGCTATAAATGGGCCATATCCAAGCCATGGAAAAGAGGATAAGAATTCAACTTTGAGAGAAAAGTTACTCTGGAGAAATTATTCACTTCATATTGAGTCTGCATCCCTTTGTCCTTTTAAGTCTTAACACATTGTTTAGCGCCCAAGCTCTTCCCTACTTGATTAAGAATCTCATTGTCTCTCTTATATGAGCTTTCCTTTGGTGGTGGAGGTCCAGCTGGAAGGGACTTAGTTTCTCGATTCCAAACCGTGTCGACATGAAAGTTTGTAATTCATTCACTTCTGTTGATTACATTTTAATATAAATACTCTTTTCTCGTTCAATTAATATCTTGAAAATATTTGAATTGTTATTCCATGGGCATATTTGTTATGAATGTTGATGGATTATGCTATTGAATGTGATAACTTTACATATTATCACCATATGCTTGCATTTCTTGGTTGTTGAGGACAAGTTGCAGGTGTATTGCTTTGAGTCAAGTGCTCAATGATGGACTTCATCGAACGTCTGGATGAGGTAGGCCCATTATCTTGTCTTGTTAGCATATTTGTTTATATAGCATACCTGAGATTAGAGTTGATTTCTGCAGTCATTTTCGTCTGTTGTGGTTTACCCCTTGCCATAGAGAGATTTTCCTCGTAATAGAATTGGCGACCATACTGGGGAAATAATCTTCTTTTCGGGGTTTGGAGTGTGTTTCTCTTTTGATTGCTCTCGTTTATATTGAGTTTCTTGTCATCCGATTGCTTGACAACCTTTGTTCATTTTGAGTCTAAGTTTCTTAGCCTTATCCTTAGCCTACCAGTGTTTTAACACATATACGCAGGTTTTTACCTGACAATCGCGTACATACGCATGTTTTCCTTCTGCAAGAGGCGTATATATGCGATTTTCTCCTGAACAGTCGCGTACATCATAATTTTTTTTTTGGTTGTTGAGTTTGATGTTTGTTGGGTAAGTTTTGATGGTTTTTGAGTCTTCTTGGGTCTCTGTTATGACTGTTAAGTGCCTATGGAATGATAGGAAACCTTTCTTTGGTTGAATTTTCGGGCGGTTCCTTTCTCATCATCCTTTTCATTGATTGTCCTTGCCTCTTGGGTTGGGTGTTTTCTTCTTGATATATTACTTGGTTTGTCTATGTTTACATATAGTAGAATCTTTATATTAAGTCGTTGTTCACTCCTTGCATTTTCATTCTTTTATATTGAAAATACAAAAATATTAAGCATTTTGCATTGTTGGCATTTGAATCTTTTGGGTCCTTATCATTGATCTTAGTACATGTATAGAAAGATTGCATCTTATTTGGAATTGCATAACTAAATTGAAAATTGCATTTTGGAAAGCTTATCATTTATTGGGAATTGAAGTTAGGACTTTGCATTTTATTCATATTCATTTGTTTTACTTGTTGAGTCATAACATCATTAGTTTCACGACCACACCCTTTTTGAGTAAGCAAGGCCAATAAAAGCAACACTGATAATTTAAAATTGATTAGAAACGATTTTTTATTTTATAGGGTACACAAACTAGCTTAGGATTTAAAACCTTGGAATAGGATTTTGTGAGTAAACTTCTTCAGGGCTATTAAATCAGCATATGTGTCTGACTAAGGAATGGTGAAATCCATTGTATAATTGGTGACGTCAAGAGGCTCCGCTTACACCAGAGTTAAGCACGAGGTCGTGTGAGTTTGGTTGAGGGGATATCCCCCCAATACCTTCTTAGCGTCAGATATACTTATGGGGATCTATTCATATATGAGGATCTTGCTAATACCTTTACCTCTGTGAGAGGTGGTGCTTTTGAGGTTTCGGGCTTTGTTACCTTGCCCATACGGTGGACCTGACTTACAACTGTTCTCCTGCGCATCGGTTATACTGTGGTTGCTTAGTTGCTTGACATATGTACCATATAGGTTACTTGCAGGGGTTATTTTGCAAGTACCCTGGGTCAGATAATGGTCGGACAACACATGACCTTTATGGAGGATTACCTCTCCGGGGGGATCTGACTGACTGGTTGTTAATCCCACGAGGGGCCCTTATAATTGATTCTAATACCTTTGATCTTTTGCAGGGGGTCTTAGGCCCCTCTTGGGCGAGGCATACCTACTTTAGGGAGTGAGGCCCCTTTCAACCACTTTATCCTATTTGTGTGCATATTGGCCTTTTGTTTATTTTATTTTTGTGTGCTCTTTGATTACTAGTTGGCCTTAGGATTTGTTTTTATATCTCAAGTCTTGAGTCATCGTGGAGCTAGAACAGCTCCCCCGCAGGTCTCGCTGCTTATTACAATTACCACTGCATCTTGAGTCTTTGCCTTCTAAAAGGCATAAAGTTATCAAACATGGTACACACACCTCCACTTACCAGACTTGTGATCATACAAGGATGAGTACTGAATCGAGTCAAAAAGATACTGGGAGTCCTTCGACTTCCATACCCACTATAGTGAACGGTACTCCTTCAACACCTTTAACCATAATGGTTGTAATGTCAGAGGTTCCTATCATCACTCATGTTCATCCTATAGTGAATACTCAACCTATAGCCACAAACCCTTTTGG
>JASDQU010960097.1:2824-15818 GCA_032191745.1 Picea mariana | reverse complement strand
CTACTTTTCACCTTTGGTGCTCTTTGAACTCCCTTAGCGACGATTCTATTCATTTAAGATTGTTTCAACGCACCCTCACAGGGGTTGTCGTGAAATGTTATTTTCAATTCACACTTCAGCTGGATCAGTTGAGTGGAGTCTTGATGCCACATTAGTTCCATCACCATGTAGTATTGGGATCATCACTATCAATGCACATTGTCCTTGGGATTATCACCAAAGTGGCGAATTACTAATGCTTCAATCAGTTAACTAAGGACTAATAGGCTCGTTTACTTATACTAGGTGGCAATTAACTCTCATGATTGTCGATGTGTGTCTAGATCACTCTAGACTACCATTATGGCACATTGGATTCTCTTCCAGTGCACATTAGTTGATTTATACAGAGTATATCATGTGTAAATTATCATTCATTCATTCAGTTAATATAATTATTTGATTCTCTCTCTCTCTCTCGTTTCTGTCTTTTCTCATTTTTCTGCAAATTGCATATGTCTTTTGCTAGCTAGACCTTATCTGTGCAGGTTCATCCACATTTACACAAGCTTGTGTAAAAATGAAACCTACCTTGCGAGCATATTTTTCTTCTATATGACAAGCTCGTTAAAAATGAAACAGAGGTTTGGGAATCAAACCCAAAGGTCATGAGAAAAGTTCTTTTCTTGTGTCAAGCTCATTAAAAAATGAAACAGTTGCCTCTCCTGTTGAGTCGAGTCTTTTGCTAGATCTCGTAAATATTGAGTCGAGTCTTTTGTCAGATCTTGTAAATGTTGAGTCGAGTCTTTCACTAGATCTCATAAACTAACCTTCATTTTATCTTCCTTTGTCAGTTTACCCCCTTTTCTCCATCTGGTATAGAAATCGGTGACAACATAAGCATCGATGGATGAAATGAAGCTTGAGGGGGGTAGGTCTCCAACCTCTATACATCATGTTGGAGCAACACCACTAGCTTCCATCACGCAGATGGGGGAAAAGTACTAACTATCCATGGGTCCCGTTCAAAACCTTTGGACATTAAGTTCGGAAGTTATGAGCTCAGTATTTGTTCTTTCTCATGCTCGTTAATACATGAGAATGGGTTACCGAGTATACTTTTATCTCTTTTTCAGACTCGTAAAATCTATACGAAAAAGGAACTCTTTGGAGTCTCCTTTAAGCTATTTTCAGACTCCCTAAACATGAAAAGTTTTCTGAGTGATCTTGCTTCCTTTCACACTCGTTAAAAGGTTTGAAAGGGCATCTTTCGAGTGGTATTTTATCTCTTTTTCGGCCTCACGAGACTAATTACAAAAAAGGAATACTCTAGTCAAGCATGACTAGAAGATTTCTCCCCTGTATTGTTTTACACTTTTTTCAGACTTGGGAGACTAAATTTATGAAAAATTCATCCATGGAGTCATCTTTAAGTTCTTTTTAGACTCTCTAAACATGAAAAACCACTGAGTTTACCTTCTTTGGGCTCGTAAAACTATGCATCAAAGTACCTATGTGAGTCCAATCTCTAGGACCCATATAGGATCGAACCCCTCCTTCTTTACGTTCATTAAACATGTGAGGAGGGACTCATCCGAAGGATGATCTATACCGAGCATTTGTTATCCTCCTCAAGCTCGTTAAAAAATAAATAGGTACTCATCTATCTGGATGGGGGAAAAAATTGAAGGAAGTGGGTCAAGTTTTTTGGAATCCTTTATGGCAGCTATTTTCACCCTTGAACATAGCACCTGTTTGTGTCTCATCTTACAGTTGGGTAGTCTACTTGTCTCTGAGTCATACCAATTCCATGTGTCATCCTACTTTTTCATTCCAGTCGAAAAGTGTTCTTATTTCCGTCACATTATGTTCTTGGTACTCATTGATTCATTGCTATCAAGTTATTTGTCGTGCCTCATAATGTTCAAAGGAAGTTTCACTTCAAACCATCCATCTATAGTATTACCAATTTCCATTTCCTATGTCAGTCCATACTCATTCGATCCACCATCTTACATCACTTTCTTGTGTCAGTTTCATGTCAATGATGGGGGATACATCAAGGCCCTCCTTCGACAAGTCTATTCTTGTTGAATTCAACAAATCATCCAAGAATTAGACTTAGAAACCAATCAATACCTTGGGACCTGCATGCCTCAATGGCAGGCCTCCTCACTTCCAATAGTAGGTTTACATCATTGACCTATGATTAGATGATTCCATGAGTATTCGACATCATCTCATTTATTCACATTCACTAGAATGTACTAGGGTACCTTGGGCGTCATTGACATCACTGGTGATTTCCCTCACACTCATTAACAGTATACATCAATGACCGGTAATCAAGTGGTTTCTACCATGTTCGACATCAAATCATCTATTCGCATGGCTAGATTTGTACTACATTGGGATCAGGATGAAGACCATGGGTTGGACGCTCACTATGTTATGTGCTTTGCCTAGGAGATGGTGGAGATCATTTAAGTATGTAAAAGATTTCAGTATGATCACCATGTTGGAAATCTTACTGATATATATAATGTCACATAGATCCACATTGTATTGATCTGTGGCTATGTTTTGTCATCTCGTAGCTCCATTGTGTATTTTTCATGGTTGTGATCAGTTTATGTCATGGAGGTATGGATCCACATTGTATATTTGGTGGCCATATCCTTAGTCAGTATTCTCATGGATTTGCAGTGTAGTGGTCGACGGCCATACTTTGAGTCATCTTATATTTCGAGCATATGTATGCTTGCCTTGGAAATGGAACATACTTGTATACTAACCGATGACTATTTGCAGCTTCTGAGAGGTTCTTCAACTCCAACACCCTTGCATTGAAGAATTTGTAAAGTTTTTTGGACATTAGTTTCTCTTATGACCTCACAGTTTATGGGGCATCTGTTACACACCAAAATGTCGCACTTGAGTTTTGCACCCTATGTGTCGCAAGTGTCACAAAGTGATGTATGCACCTTGTTAAGTGTCGCATGCACTTTCGCAAGTTTCATATGCACATTACAAAGTGTTGCATTCACTTTTTTGAGTTTCGCAACCGCCTAACACCATGAAAGACATTTTCCATGACCCCTAAGTAATATTGGAGGAAGAAACCCATCATTTCAAGGTCAAAACACAACTTTTTCTTGGAAAAAACGACCATTTTTTGGGCATTAATGAAGGGTGGAACCCCCTTTCCATGTTGGGGGAGTGCCACTTCATGGACTGGCACCCCCTTTTCCATGTTATGGGAGTTCCACTTTAGAGGATGGCACACTATGTTCAACTAAGGGGGAGCGCCAATCTTGTTAGAGAGAATTGGGGATCCTCCACCTTATTCTATGGGCCAGCTCTCTTGGGATGAGGTTGGTTGTGTTCGACCAATATGCTATGGATTCATCTTAAGATCAAATCCCAACCCTAAGGAGCCATATCCTCAACCATATCCTTCATTTTATCATGATGGTTGTGCCTCTCAAGCCTATATATTGAAGGTATTTCCAAGGTGAAGGCAGGGGCAATAAAGGTATCAAACCTTTGATCTTTCGAGAAACATCAATATTTTGATGTTAAGATTCATGCAAGGGATGGATGAGGAGAGATTGGAGAAGTGCTACAACATCATACATGGTTTGTAAGTGCCTCTTTTTGGCTTTCCAATTAAGAATTAACTTGGTCTATTCCCTTCAAGTTTATGTCTTTTACATTTTCTTATCTATTGTCGTTTCAATAATACATCTGATTTATATAATCATCTAGAGTAGGAGGAAGAGTTCCTTTGCTATTCTTTGTATTTTTTCAGTTGCGTTGAGGAGCTTGGAGATCAAGCCTATAGATTGAAGCAGGGAGGACAAACATCACAACAAGGTATGCCACATCAGTCTTCTTCGCTCTCGTTTGATTGTTTCAGTTGTATCTATAGGGAAAGTAGTAACCACTTGTTCTCTTTTGTCTTTGGAACAAATATCGGGGTCTTGTTCCAAAGGGGATCTTAACCTGTCCGTGGGGTAATATTTCTCACAACACACGGGCTTGCGACCATGCCCTATTGAAATTTTCACCTTTTAAATCCCAAATTGACTTATGCATCCTCAAATATTTGTATGTCACCCAAAGGATCACTCAAGTCATTGTCTATCATCGAAGGGATCAACAATTTCAATCAACAACATGATCCTTGCCCAACACAATCGTCAATAGGAGGCTTTTATTTTCCTAGTCCAAATGTAATGTGTTCGATCAAACACTCAAGTTACTAAATTCTTATATTGACAATTTCAAAAAAAACCAGATAGAGCATTCGATGGAGAATAGTCCGGATCTTTGGTTACTGCGCAAATTGGGTACTTTTTTTATATTTAACTTGATTTCAAACAATAATTTGGAGATAAAAAGAAAACATCAAAATTCACATAAACCCTCAATAATTACTGACAGAAAGATTATGGAAAGAGGACAGCGACCCACACATAATTTGATAAAATTATTTCATTTACATTCAAATCATGCCACTCCAATTCCCCCTATCACAATACTCAGATTTGGTTTAAATACATAATGAAGTTGATGTATCCAGATCCATTAAGGATGGATCGAATCAACTAAAATTAGCTTAAAATCAAAACAATTCTTAAAAATCTTAACACGCCATCACCATCGAGCTAATCTTGACAGCAATTACATCTCGATTTTATGGGAAATGAATTTGTTATTCAACTAATATCATCTCTAAATCCTAAGTTTAAGGGAACCCACTCCCTTTGTTAAAGTTTTGTTGACCTTCAAGAGATCAAATGCTAATTTTGAGAGATTCCCCTGCATCAAATTCCCAAGGAACAATTTGTTCATGGACTCCTATCCATGAGGTCATTATCTCTATTGTTATCATCCAATTGACCTCTTCTATTGGACGACCCTTCCATTTCACTAGATATTCATAATACTCATTGTTCTTGGTATTTTTATCAGTCTTCTTGGCCAACAATGCTTCTATTTGCACAAGTTTAGTTGTAGATAATTGTCATTGGCAATGCTCTGTCTGACCATCCAACATTTTATGTGTAACTACTACATTTTTCATATAAAAATATAGGTCTTTTGTATTAAAATTATCTTCCCTTTTCTCCAAATTTGTCCATTGTTCATATCTTGTGTTGCTTCCCTGCAATTTCCCTTGTACATGTGCATGTAATTTTTGTAGTGTTGTAACAAAATCATCACTCCTCATTCTTGATTTTTCCAAACCCTTGGCATACATTTTATACAAATTATGAAAAGCCTCTATAGTCATAAAAAGTATTGCCACATATATCACTATCAAGACACTTTTTAATTAGAACTTCTGGTTGTAAATGTTGATATTTCTCTCAACCCAGCACTTCGCAGTTAATTCCAAATAAATCATTTATTGAATTAAAGCATGGTTGAGTTATCAACTAAACATTACATCAGAAGACTAAATAAGGAAACCAAAATCTCACACAATACACAAATATATTTTTCCCATCAACTAAGCTTATCATTGAAATATCTTCAAAGATTAAAAAGGCTCCCTTACTAGGAAAATGGCCCAAATAGAAAAGAGACAAAGTACATCTACACATGACTACCTAATTTGGTACCAAACTTATTGCATGATCTTGTTCGGCAACAATGCGATTATTTCATTGATACTCGTGTTACTTTGTACTATCTGTGCATGTAACGCCAAAACCTGCGTTATCTGCACAACCTGTACCAGAAAACCTACACTATCCATGGGGGCCCATCCTTTTGTTGTACAACTTCTCTCTCTCTTCCTTAGCTTAGATCTATAGATATAATTCCTTCTCCACATATCCAATATCTCCTTGAATCACAGTCATTCGTGATCCAACTCTCTCTACATCAACACTTGAATGAAATACTCTTGACCCAATATATGATATCTCACTCACTTATGTAGTGTAAGCAAAAGTCCTTCTTTGCGTCTAAACTCTCTAATGACTCCACACTAGAAAAAGTACTTCTTTTGATCATGTGCATCTACTCCTATCTTCACTCCTCCTCTAGTCACTATATTGATGTTCCTCCCAGGATCCCTTATTTCTGCAGCAATCAACTGAACATTCTAGTTATTTTGATTCCTCTTCTCTTGAATCTTTTTCATTAACTTTGGGCATTCTTCTGTCACGTGATCTGCTGCGCGATAGTACATACATGTTGTTTTTGGTTGAGGACAATCTCTGGCATAGTGTCCTTGTGTTGATAGTTATGGCAGATAATAAGCCCTCTGCCTCTGCCCATTCCTCCTCTTCATCTGCCTCTGAATCCTCCTTTCTTCCCCTGTGAATCCAATTTTTGTTGATGATATTGTGGTGCCTGATTATACTACGGGGTTTGTTGAAACTGTGGCACTGCTTGAAATTGTTGCGCGTTGCCAAACTRTGGCGCRGTCTGTCCTATCATCAACTCAGTCTACATATTGTATGCATCTAAGGTTCTTTCCTTCATTAACTATAAAGTTCTACAATTTTTGTCTTCATGTCCTACTGACTTACAAAAGTTACAGAAAGTACTCTTCGGTTTTGTCTTGTACTTTTGCATCATAGGGYCGTGGTAAGGATCATGCCCATGTGTCTTGCATATTTCACACYAAGGCCCTCCTGTAGGCAATGGATTTGGAAATGTCGTACACTCATTCTTCYGATGTCCCTCTAATCTGCATAGGGTACACCACACAACTTCTCTTTTCTCCCTACTTTTATTCTGGTTCAATTGCACTGTCAAGTTCTTCAAATCTTCCTTCATCTCCTCGATAGCTGGATCTGTCTGCTTATACTGATTCTCCTCTAACTATATCTCTGCTTGCAGTGCCTTTTCCTGGTTTTGAAATTTATGTTGTCTCAATGGATATTTGAAGTGTGGTAATAGAGAATTTTTAAGCAATTGTCTGTGTTGCATGTCAGAAATGGGATACTTCAATTTACTTTTCAATGTCTTGAGCTTCTGATCAATGTCCCATATGGATTCTCCTGGTTTTTGTCTAACCTCAATCATCTCATTCATAAACCGATCGTCTGATTTTGGCCTCTGAAACTCTGTGATCAGTGCTTGCTTGATCTCTACTACTGTTTCTGGTACACCCTATGGATTGTTTACTACTAGGTTCATGTACCAATCCAACATGCAGTTTATGAATGTTATTGCTAACTGCGCTACTTTTTCTGCCTCATCAATGATTCTTTTTGCTTCCCATATTCGCTCACACATGAATAGGTGCTTCTCTGGGTCATCTGACCCATCCCCATGAAACTCTAGTAATCTTATCATTGGATCTACGCATGCCATTGTTGAATGTGTTGTACCTACTCTGCGCGGTACTACTATATGTGTATTGTTGTTTAGATTTGAACTCCCACTGGAGTTGCTACTGGTACTACCACTTGTACCACTACATGTACTGATGTTGGTACTTCCACTTGTACCCTCATTTTTATTTTGATCTCCTAGCTTCCTCTAACCGTTAGTCACTGGTTCTCTAAACAACTCTTTCTTTGTTGATGTGTTAATCATACATGGGGTTGTAGGTTCTACATTAATTTGGATCTAGATAGGGGTATCTACTTCCTCATTAGATCATGCTCCTCTAGTATTTCTTTGATATGTGGGGTGCAACATTTATTAAATGTGCTCCATAGCATGAACATCCTCTACCTCTTCTTCATCACTCTCCAAACCTTCCCTCTCGACTACTGCTCTTTTCTTCCTATTAATCTTATATTGGTAGGGTCTGCCACTGTGCGTTGTTCCTGCCTTCTTCATAATTTCCTAGATCTCCTCTTGATCCATCATAATGGGATATTTCTTTTTACTGCACTCTTCTCTATCCATTTCCCCTCCATCTCAGACCTTCCTCGGGTTTCCCCTAACTCCCCCATGCACGCAAGGTAGTTTAGTTGTCTGATTMCATGGTTAATACCCCTTTATCATGCAATAATCTCTTGATTGAAGTGTACAATGACCTAATGTACCTTCCCCTTGGTCCTTAAGAAAATCTTGCTCTGCTACTGCGAACTCAGTGATATACCCCACTACAATATTGTCTAGCCAGAAATCTATTGCACGCGTGAATTCATTATTTACCCTTTTTAACCGCATGATACTTTCTTATGTCCACTCCACTGATCTAACTCTATTTTTCAGATGAGTATCTTTCAACCGTGTTATCCAGTCCTGCAATAGTGTGGGAAACTCACTAAAGAAACTCTTGTGTATTTCGATGAATACGTATCTTTCCAAATACTATCTTGGTTTAAACCTAGAGCTTCTATTATCTTTATGGGAAAACTCTAGTTCCTGAATTGTCAACCATCTTTCAATCTCCACTTTCGTGGGGTTCCAACCTAAAAACATCCCCTTTCTTAAGCCCTCACGCTATACTGCGTGATACATCCCTCCCAGTCTAATCTTCTGAGTTCCAATCGACAACGGAACCATTGTTGGTTTACTTATGGGATGACCTAGGTTCTAACTACAGGATTACCAACTTCCCTTCTACCATCAGCCCTTCTAGATACCAGAAGGCAACATAGTGCACATAGTGCACTACACAGTCTCACCCGAGATGGCTTCTATGAGTGGTCACAGGACTCAGATGTCTACAACCATGGGATGGGATGTGTTTCTCTCATAGAGGCATTGGATCTACTCGGTGTTAACCCTCAAACCCTCATTATATCTTATTCTAGACCATTGTCACAACTATTCTAATAGGACTTCATTAACCATCATAGTCACATGTGTTCAATGACAAGTATTTATGTATTGTAACACAAGATTCTGATCTAAACACTAGCTATAACATTCATTTATTTAGAGCTACCCTGCAGATTCCATTAGTTTATTCTTAGTGTGCAGTGTTATTCCTTTTATCATTTAACATGTTCATCATAAACTTACTAAAGAAAATACAAACAAAAACATTGCATACATTCGCACAAAACACAAATATATCGTGGTTCACCTCCCCTGGGGCTACATCCACAAAGATTTATCGCTTCTACTCTTTATTCATATTCTTGCAAAATCTAGTGTTGCGCACTGTACAATCCTTCCTTCATTGCATTCGATCTCCACAGATGACATCATTCTCTTGACAATACACACTCTACAAATCGAACAACAACATTAACAACAGCAACAACAACAACACTCTCATTGTCCTAATACATTCTATGTATAAAACAAAAATGGGACAAAGCCCTTTAAAAACCTTAACCCTAAGCGGATTAGGTGTGTCTACTTTCCCCTTGACTTAATCTTGGTTGGTCCACTATCCAACCGTTGCTCCAAGCCGACGCTTGTCTACTTTCCAACTGCTCTGCAGTAGTTTCTCCAAATTGTAACTTCTTTTCTCAGCATTGCTTTTCCTCTTTTTCCAGTGCTGTTTTTCTTCTATTTCCGACACACTCCCCTATTTTTCGGCGTTGCTTTGAATCCTTCAAAAATTCCTTGATTCTTCCCAAAATTGGCCCGCGCCAACAAATATGGTTACAAATATTGTGTTCAGGTATTGGGTTGGTACAACAAGCAGTAAGATTAGATTGTGAAAGTCAAAGTGCAATCTTCTTGACGAAGAACCCAGCTTATCATTCAAAGAAAAAGCATATTGATGTTCAATATTACTTTATGAGAGACATGGTTGAAGACACGAAGGTGTTGTTGGAGAAGGTTGACACTTTGAAGAATGTTGCAGATTCATTGACAAAGTTTGTAAGAACCGAGAATTTCTTCTAGTGTAGAGAAATAATGGGCATTGTTTCCTTGGATTGTTGACTATGTAATCATGTGACCCCTTGTATGCAAGCAAAACAACAAGTGGGAGAATGTTGGGTAGGTTTTATATTCTTTGCACGTGTGGGAGGGTGCGTCAGATTTGATGATTGTGTCTGATTATCCCACCTAAATTAATCCTAGATTAAGGGATTAGGGTTTTGATAGCTATCGAATACCTAAATATTGTGTTTATTGTATTGTGAATGGTGAAATTAATACAATGAAGAGTTGAGAGGTGTGACGCCAAGGAAGGATGGTTTTCTCTCATTAAGGGTTTCCAACGTAAATCTTTATGTACTGTGTGTATGAGCCATTGATTAATTTTTGTTTTGCTTAAGAATATGTACGCATTGTTTTACGTCACAGGTTTAAAACTTACATTTCTCATCAACAACTGGAATTTTCTCACTTACAACCTCTTGTGTCATACCTTACTACTAATTATTTGTCAAATTTTATTCTTCCATAACAAATTCTGCAATAGATATACTTGGATCATCTGTGTTTTGCAACTCATTAAACATCATATTCTCATGTATAGTTAACAAAATCTAATCTTCTGGAAGCAAATGAATTACTTCAACAACTGCCTTTGGTTTGTCAATAACTTTATACTTTGTTTCATCCTTCAAGAACTTCTTTTTACTCAAAATGAACATTGTATTGTGAACTTCTGCACTTTCCTCTTTCAATGGAAAAAGTGTATGTTTTTCTCCATCTTTCTCAAGAGTGTAAAGGTTGATCCCTCTGTCATGCATTGATTTTTTGTCATACTACCAAGGTCTGTCCAAAAAAATGTGACAAGCATCCATTGGCATGATGTCACATAGTACTTTGTCCTTGTAGCTGCCAATTTGGAATTCCACTTCACATTGTTCATTAACCAATAGATGATGTCCTTTTTGTAGCGAAGACACCTTGTATGGAGTAGGGTGCATGACCTTATTTAAGCCCAATTTCTCAACCATCTCTGTGAACACTAAATTATCAGTATTACCACTATCAAATAACCTTACAACACTTACAATTTTCCTTGCAAACAATCCTGAATATGGTTTTCCTTTGTGTTGGTTCTTTGATCTCTTTGGTTGGCTTCAACAAAACTCTCTTCATCGGCAAAGACTCTCCAAACTATGGTGCATTCTCATGTATAGGTGACTCTATTGCTTCTTCCTCGGCTTTGGAAACATATACAATTATTTGTCTTACTACGGGATTCTTTTGACACTCATATGATCTGTAATACCCTTGTTTCCCCCAGCTTGTAAATATAACTATAACCTACTAAAAGAATATTGGCAGACTGGATATGTGTGGATGTTGGAATTGATGAACCTTTTTGTTATAAAAGGTAATGTATATATTTGTGTTACTAAATAAAATGGAAAGTGTTGCATAATTGTTGAAGGGGTTTTCTAAGGTAGATCATGATGCATGCGAGAGATGGTGAGGGGAACCATCAATGGTTGAGATGACTACTACTAGACCAATACTCTACTGGATTTAAATTATTCAGACCCATAATAGTCCTCTGACCCATAAAAATAAATTACCAGTCAGGCTGGTAGTTGGAAAGTCCTCCTCAAGAGTCAATGAGGAGATGGGCAGAGTACCCATCTGAAAACTTCCTAACCTGAACCACGAAATTGGGAATTGGACCCATGAAATATTGCTGAAAAATTCCTAACCTCCAGATTTGGCTGAAACTGTAAGAAGCCTCATGGAAGAATTACAGAGTTGTAAGGATGATAATGAAAGGTTGATAAAGGAACAAGAAAAACAAATTGAAATTAATGTAGTCCTACTACAAAGCCTATTAGATATACAAAGGCAGTTGCAACATGGGCCAACAACCAATAATCTGGATAGACATCATACTAAGAAAACCCAAATTCCACCTGAGATACAAAAGCATGGTCCTGAAAGTGGCCACACAAGGAAGAGCACCTCAAAGAAGGCCCAACATGGAGCCAAGAGACATTCAATGGAAGAATCCTCTAGTGAGGAAATTGACAACTCCAAGGAATTGCCTAGTAGTGATACTAGTTCACATTCCCAGAGGAGAAGAAAGAATAGGAAACATTCCAAGAGACATGACCCTGAAGTGTTTAAGAAAGCCAAACCACCCACCTTTGATGGAGAAATTAAAAAGGGAGAAGAAGCATAAGTTTGACTACTTGGCTTAAGAAGTACTTCAGAGTCCATGACTACTCTAAAAACTTAAAGGCTTGAATAACCATTTTCAACTTGAATGGAAAGGCCTCCATTTGGTGGGAGGACCTTAGGAATGTGAAAGGAATCCATGAGAAGTACTTTTCATGGAAACAATCTGAGAAATACTTCAAGAAGAAGCATCTGTCTAAAAAATACTACGATGGGAAGACCAAGGAGTTCTATGAACTCAAGATAGGACAACTCACAATAGATGAATATATCAACAAATTTCTTGAGCTAATGAGGTATGTGCCCTACATAAAGGATGAAAAAGGTAAAGATGCAATTATTTATTAGTGGATTTCCTTGGCCCTTTCGGGATAGAATTGAGTTTGATGAACCAAATACTTTAGAAGACATTATTCGGAAGGCAAGGTACTACTATGAGCAATTCAAAAATAAGGCAGAACCTCATAAGGATTGGAAGAAGAAAAGTAAATTGGGATTCAAGAAGAAGGGGTTTAAATCCTCAAGATTTAAGAATCGTGGGAAAAGTTTTAAAATGAGTCTTCCTACTAAAAGTGTGTATCAACAAAAGTTTCCATCTCAGAGTGGTAATAAACCCTTTGGACCAGCCCCAGGTAAGACTAATAATACAAAGAGAGAACTCTTGAAATGTTGGGGTTGTGGAGAAGAGCATTTGCTAAGGGACTGCCCACATAGGCAACATGGCAATAGGAGGGCCTACAACATCAAAGAGGCTACCACAGTCAATGATGTGGCTAGGAGCATGCCATAAATTTATGCAGCCCTGGATAATAGATAAACTGACCACCCATATGTCTTTCTTGTGGAGTGAATAAAACACTGTAACTCTTTCCCATTAAGGGGAAAATGCTTGTGCTTTAGTGACATTCAAGGTCCGCACTAAATTATCTTCTGAAGACGTTAACTTGTTTAAAACCTACACTATTGATGACTACCCTAGTGTTTTTTATGATGGATTTCACACCATGCTAAAAGAGGACCTTAAAGG
>JASDQU010960096.1:15294-26383 GCA_032191745.1 Picea mariana | reverse complement strand
ATCCTGTACAATTTCCTGTTCAAAGTAATAATAAAACTACGAGGTCTAGACTCATATACAACATGATGTTTTCATAAATAAGGTTGGCCCAAAAGAACATTATAAACTTCGAGAGGATAAATATCACACAATACCTCGTCTTTGAAGGGCTTGATTCCATATAACAATCGACACTGTTGGATAATGCAAAGATCGCTTCCTTGGCAGAGACATCCAATGGTGCAGGGTTGTGGGTGCGATGTTGTAGGTAGGGTCAACTGCTTGATGACATTTGTTGATTTGAGGTTCTTTTGGCTACCACTATCAACGATGAAGTGCAGTGGGGTGCCTTTTACCCACATCTATGAATGAAAGAGGCGCTCTCCTTCTTTTGGCTCATCTGGTTCACTAGGCTAAAGCTTAGTGGTGGAAATAGTGGCACTAGGTTCCACGTCAATGATCTGTCTTCCCCTTTATGGTTCTGACTCACATTCAGAACCCGCATCTGATTCAGAGACTTTCACTTCGACCACCAACAACTGCTTTGAGTGGCAGTCAACAGTGTTATTCCAAGGGCTCTTATGGAAGTTGCACCACTTCCCGATATCTTTTTTTGTCTTTCTGGTGTCCTTCTTTTCTTGCAGATTGGATTGGTTCTCCTGATACTATCCATCTTTTCTTTTTCCTTTGTTCTATGGGTTTGGGCCTCCCTTTCCTGGCTTTTGATGTGAGGGGTTCCCAGGCCCAAATTGTCGAGTCTTTTGTTTGAGATTCTGCTCGATTTTGACGACATATCGGTAGGCCATGCCCAAGGATGATATGTCCAAAAATTTCATTTTGGTCTAGATGTATCTATGTAAAGAACCACGATACTTGAGCACTAGGTGTCGCTCTGAATCTTTGATACCCAACATGGTGTGCAAGGTATGGAAGATATTTGTGAACTCTGGCACTGCTTGGTCTCTTTCTTGCCACAATGTGGTCCATTTGGTATACAAGTCATCATAACTTTTGACAAGGTAGTATTGTTCCTTAATAGCATCCTTGAAGGATTCCCAGGTGTCCGCGATAGTAAATAATGAGGGTGTTGGACCTCGACCAAGTCTTGAGAGAACTGATGTCGGCCCATGCGGTTACCCATGTTTAGGCCCTTTTTGTAATGTATAAATAAGTAGCCAAGTGATGTAAGAGTAGTTTGATCTATGTGATTGTAGAGGTCATTGGCTTAGTGCATGACTAGTTGGATTAGTGCAAGGTCTGTGTTAAGAATTGTAGAGCTAAGTGCAAGTGATTGTAAGAGGCTTTATGCACAGACTATGTAGGGCTTTGTTCCCTAACCTAATTCAGGGAAGGAGGATCTGGAAAGGTGTGCGCATATCTCTTGTCCTTTGTGGAGTTGGACTTGTGGGTTTTTGCACAGGAATAGAGGAATGTAAGAATCTTGAAGATCAATAAAGAAGAAGAAGAGTTGGTGGATGTAGCCCCACACTGGGGTGAACCACATATATCTTGTGTTGATGTGCTTTGTGTAATGTTGTTTATGTATTTATTTTCTTAGTGCAATGATATTGATGCATGATAGGTAGATCCTTTTATGCTTAATGATTTATATATGAATGAATGGTAGATCTTCTCTAATGCTATGTGCTAAATGGTTAGATGTGATTAATCTTGATTACTACTGCGTTGATCTGTAATTAGGGTTAACCTGCGGTGTGAATAAGAATCATAACTTAATGCATATTGTTGGCTAAGTGCTCTATTAAGTGTTGTAATCACATATCTGTGTCCCAGCTAGGTTGTAGACACCCGAGTCCTACAACCCACCCTGCCTCTACCTCGGGTGAGACTTCATATGCTTCGCAAGTGTTGCCAAAAGGGCTGGTAGTTAGGGTTTTGTTAGTGCATTATTGAAGCGTTGAACCATGGGTCTGCCCTTGTGCCAACAAATGGTTGCGTTGCTAGGACCTGAAACTGTGATTGCTGGGAACAGAAGAAAAGTGAAAGCTCTATGCGTAGATCTTTTGTTGTAGTGCGCAATATTCTACTTAAATTGCGAAGCTCTGTGCTAAGAAGGGAAATAGATCTGAAGAAAAGAGGTAAGATCTTAAAGCTTTGTGCTCTAGTAAAGGTAAGATAAGTGGAAATTTTTACTTTGAAAGTATGAATCTAAGTATGTTTGACAAATTTTGTCCTAGTCTAAAAACTAGGGCACAACTAGATGAAAGAAGATTTGATCTAAATAAAATTGATAGAGATAGTGAAAGATATGTTATTCCTCTGCATAGACGGAATTTTTGGACTAATAAATGGATGTGGGAACCTAAAAAGAATTTTTGCAGATTGCAGGCCAATCACTGTGATCCCAGTGCGTAGTACAGGAAAGGTTGGGGATCATTTAAGAGAAAGAGAGGACTAGCATTGTGTTATAACTGCAGTAGACCGGGACATCTTGCTAAGGAATGCCCTGGTATAGGTCCTATTTGTCTTTGTTGTGACTCTTTTGGTCATGAGGTTTTGGATTGTCCAAGAATGATTGCTAAAGTTGAAAAGAGGAATATGATACAAGAAAACTTTGAAAAAGGTAAAGAAACTAAGGATATGCTAGAGAACTAGAAAGAATCAGAGACTATGTTATTACAGATGAAAGAAACACTGAAGGACCACAGAGACATCAGTTTACCAGAGATCTTAAAAGAGAATTTGTGCATAGAAACAAGAATAGGAGACTTTGGCATAGATTGTGTATTAGATGAAGAAACATAAGTGAATATTATGCCAGAAAGTGCTTGGAAAATTTTGGGAAAGCCCGCTATGGTTCCTTCATTGGGACGAATAGGCTTGTTTAAAGGAAAGATGATAACCCTATGTGGAAGAGTTACGAGTGTACCTATGATTTCTCATGGAACATCTACCGAAGAAGAATTTGAGATTATTAAGTTTGTTGAGAACAACGCCCCGTTTTCACTTTGATTAGGAAAGACCTGAATTGAGAAACATTAGATCCGAAGGAAAGCAGAGGAGGAAGCTACAAAACAAAAAAATAAAGAATTAAGGGACTTCATAACTAGAAAAATAGAGTGACTAATACAAGAATAGGAGGACAAGTCAAAGCCACAGAAGGCAAGAGAGTTGGTTGTCAAATTTGAAAGAACACAAGAAGGATTAAAGAACCTGTCTATGTAGGAGAAAAGAGCACCTACCCCAATAGTAGTAAGAGAAGAGGTATTACACTCGAACCCTTTGAAAGATCCTCAGTAGTGTGAAGTTACTACGCTAAGAGAAGATAAGAATAAAAATGGAAAGAGGATCCCAGAGACTCAGATCACAGGAAAGAAGGAAAGAAATCTTAGTAAGAAGAAAGCAAAGTTAGAAAAACTGCAGGAAGTTCTAGACAATACTTCGCAGAAAGAAGGCTTGCAGAACTTGAACCTCACCGAAATAACAGAACAACGTAGAATGGAACTTCACCACGACAAAGCTATATGACCGTTGGAGGCATCCCGACCATTAGAATGATGCTCCAGAATGGATAGAAACACATTTGTTGCCAGAAATATCGCCATTCGACCATTAAGACCACGCCATAACGGATGTAATCATATTGATTGAGGCATTCTTTCCCATTGGAGGAATCTGTTATGACATTGCTTATTTAACCCATTAGACATTGCGCTAGGACCAATTTTTGCAAGTTGAGATATCCGAGATAACAGAGAACCAATTTCATATTGCGTTGTACTATCTATACCTTGCCATTGATTCGATTACCTTAAGTGTCCATTCACCTACCCGAGTTATTTTATTACAAGTGTGAATGTCGAGCGATCATAGCGCGCTAGATAAATCTGTATAAGAGATCTTGATCGACCTCATGGCTAAGAAGGTCATGTCTATAGGCATACAAGCATCGTCAACGTGCGGATTGCAAGAATCCCCCTCGACTACACATCAGTCTAGCTGAACCGTGAGTGAGAAAAGAAGCAAGCACCGCGATGATCTGGCAAATGCGAAGTAGATCCCGTCGGTCTTGCCCGACTACATCCCGCCTTTGGCTGGCACAGTTAGTCATGAAAGTGTCCCGCATGATTTTGAGTACACAATGATCACTGTGTATCTCCTGAAAGGGATACACGCAGTCGGACCGCAGTTGGGATTGATCCTAGCCCTCAAGATCAGTGATTTCAACCTCAGTGACATGAATAACTATGCGATGCTCGCGCCGCATAGGTACCGGATGAATATGATTGGGAAGAAGCCTAAGATAGTTCCCTAGCCGTGGATTAAGGAGATTGTGAGATCGACAATCTTAAACGTGATGAAGATCCCCCACTTCGACAAACATCAGGAGGTTAACACATGCGTTAAACTCCTCCTATTGTGCTACCATGGAGGGTACCTTTGGTTGGATAGGTTCATCACTGTGGATTCAGTGTTGATCCACCTCATTACTGGACTAAGCATGCAAGGACCAAACCCTCACCAGTTCTACCCAGAAAAGACATTAGATCACTCCTTGGCCCAATGCATCAAGGAGGTGTATGGCGATGTGGAAAAGGGGAAGCGAGGCTACAAGGTAGCCTCCATCTAAGATGGTGTAGTGCGCCTAGATTGTCAGCTGATCACCGGAAAGCTCATCCAAAATAACCGTCCGACACAAGTCACGAGGTTCGTAGTCGACCTCACAGGGAAGTGTGTCAAAGGGATGCATATGAACTGGGCGAGCTACCTCATCAACGAGCTGGAGAGGGACTGTCACAAAGCTCAGGACCAAGGCTATGAATTTCACTTAAGTTGGTTTTTAATTCTCATTGCGTTTGTTTCTTGGGAGATGCTGGAGGGATGAACATTCCCTGAAGTTGAGCCATTAGAACCATTGGCTTCGAGGTTCACCACCTTGTGGTATACATGCGATATGGTGAAGCAATGGAAATCAAATGCAGTGTTCCATGCATACTACCTACAACTAAAGAGCACCATTGAATCATTCCCCTGAATGACCCCGAACACCTTGCATACATACAGGCAATTAGTGAAGTTTAGCGCAGACTGACACTTCATCTACATCATTGCACGCAGGGACGAAAGCAAGGAGGAACTACAGTCCTACTACAATTTGACAAATGAATACATGGAGGAGATAACCAAGGAATGGCCAACCGAATTCCTTGTACCGGTCGAAGATGTAGAACTCTCTGACCCCGACATCATCAGAAGTCCTTTGGTCACCCGGATGAAGTGTGATGGACAGAGTAGCACAAAGAGAAAGAAGAAAAAGGAGGATGTGCAGGACATAGACAGTGAAGAGAAGGACAACACATCGGAGGAAACTGCACCTAACTCACCTGCAGGAGGAGGAGGCGACGGAGTAAACCAAGAGGAGGAAGGGGAAGAAGACAAGAAATAAAAGGGCAAAGTGACACCGCCAAAGAATCCCCTCACCACAGGAGAAGCATCGCAGAAGAGGAAGGTTTCCCCAGAGAAACCCTCAGTACAGAAGAAGTCTCGAGCCAATAAGCCTCAGTCATAGAATGTACTCACAGTGGACGATATCTAGCTCATCATCACAGCTGTAGAATATGCCTCAGAGGATATTCTGTATAGGCACGAAGCAAAGCAAGAAACTCTATATGACAAAATAGAAAAGGAGCTCAAAGATGTCCAACAAGCTATCTAGTCGAGCCGCGTAGTGTCTACTGCGCCATCTTCAATAGAGAGTGTAGAATTGGGGGATGAGCCCACCCAACTACGCATATTAACATATGCAACAAAGGCTCAACTTCGTCGAGTCCAGGAAGAAAAAGAGCATGCCACAAAGGCCTTAAGGCAAGAAAAAGAGGAGGTCCTAAAGAAATTTTGAGTTGCGCAGCAAGAGAAAGATGACATTAGAGCGAAGTTCGAAGAAGACAGAGAGAAAATCCAGAAAGAGAAAGACCAGCTGCTCGCGGAGAAGATTGGTGTTAGAGAGGTAGTGACTAGAGCACTTTGCTCTGTGCTAGGCTTGGCACATATGGAAGAAGAGACAACTGAGATCCAAGTGGGGATGCTCATTGAGGCCATTCAACTGCTTCAAGCGAGAGTAGAAGAATTAGAACTTCAAGCAGTGTCGAGCACTCCGCAAGAAGTGAGAGATCAGAGGGAAGAAAATGCCAGGAGCGTAGTAGAAAGAATCAGGGCTTTGGATTCAGAATGTAAGAAACTAAGTGCTTGAAGTGTGCAGACCTATGAGCGCATTGCAGAAGACTCAGAGTTGAGGACATTGGAGCAACAACTCCAAGAGGTGAAGCAACACACGTTGACTGTGCAAGCATAGATGAAGCTTCTTACTACAGGGGAAAATATGAAGAGGTCATAGGAGCAACGCACAGTTCAGCAGCAGGTCACTACCATCCAGAGCAGAGTTATGGAGGTGACATAGAGACTCCAACCGGTGCAAGACGAAGCCTGCACACGTTTTGAAGAGATTGAAGGAAAAGGCTCACAGTTAGAACATGTGGTTGCAACAGTGGAACAATGCCTGGAAGGACCTGCCACCGAGCAATTCATTTAGGAGTTCATCGAGAAGGAGACTCTGGAAAAGTAGCAAGTCGAGGTAGCTCGAGCTAAGCTCGAGGCCTTCGAAGTGGTATTACCCAGATCAGAGTGTCTTGGGGCGAGTCACATGTGAATGCTGGGGGCTTGTTGCCCTCGACCAAGTCTTGAGAGAACCCTGGTCATGTTTGACCATTTTTGGGACTTCGACAGGCTGGTTGAAGACAGAGCACCCAGGCGAAGCGGAGATCATGGGATCTCACCCATTTTGTGGGCTTCTTGTGTTTTAGGGTTTATGTAATGGGTATGGGATGTCGGCCCATGGGGTTACCCATGTGTTAGGCCCTTTTTGTAATGTATAAATAAGTATCCAGGCGATGTAAGAGTAGTTCGATTTATATGATTATAGAGGTCATTGGATTAGTGCATGACTAGTTGGCTTAGTGCAAGGATTGTGTTAAGACTTGCAAAGCCAAGTGTAAGTGATTGTAAGAGGCTCTGTGCACAGACTGTGTAAGGCTTTGTTCTCTAACCTAATTCGTGGAAGGAGGATCTGGCAAGGTGCGTGCATATCTCCTGTCCTTTGCAGAGTTGGCTCTGTGGATTTTTGCATAGGAGCAGAGGAATGTAAGAAGCTTGAAGATCAATAAAGAAGAAGAAGAGTTGGTGGACGTAGTCCCACACTGGGGTGAACCAAGTATATCATGTGTTGATGTGCTTTGTGTAATGTTGTTTATGTATTTATTTTCTTAGTGCAATGATCTTGATGCATGATAGGTATATCCTTTGATGCTTAATGCTTTATATATGAATGAATTCTAGATCTACTCTAATTCTATGTGCTAAATGGTTAGATGTGCTTAATCTTGATTACTATTGCACTGATCTGTAATTAGGGTTAACCTACAGTGTGAATAAGAATCATAACTTAATGCATATTGTTGTCTAAGTTCTCTGTTAAGTGTTGTAATCACAGATCTGTGTCCCAACTAGGTTGTAGACACCTGAGTCCTACAACCCCCCCCTACCTCTACCTCGGGTGAGACTTCATTTTCTTCGCAGGTGTTGCCGAAAGGGCTAGTAGTTAGGGTTTTGTTGGTGCGTTTTTGAAGCATTGAACCCTGGGTCTGCCCCTGTGCCAATAGAGGGTTCCTCTATTTCCTTTTTCTCACAGAAAGTTTCCCACCAATATTTGACATGGGGAATGGCTTTGAGGAGCGCAAAAGTAATATTTTCTCTATTTGAAAAGTTATGGACAGAAAAATACCTTTCTAGTAGATTCAACCACTTGTCTACAACATCTACGTCTATCTGACCTTCAAATATAGGAATATCAAAGTTGATTTGTACCCTGAATGGGGGACTCCTCCGCTCGAGGAAGATGTGTCACCTGTTGGTAGCAGATGAAGGATTTGCACGAAACTATCCATCATCTCGTTCCTATGTTGCGTTAGGGCTTCCTCAAGCAACATTTTGAAAGGATCTCTTGTCCCACCATATTTATTTTCTCCTGCCATGAGAGGTCGCTTGGGCATGCGAGAGATTTTGTCCTTGAGAGAAACAAGATTGAGACCCAATTCTTTGTACCCTGACCTCGTTGGGGACATGCATTAAGATGACAAGGAGCAGACCGCTCTGAAACCACTAATCCAGATTTTATGAGCAGAATGAAATGAATACAAATTATTAAAAGATACTTAACACAGAGTAACAGAGATACAATAAAACTAGTTTTCTAATCAATAAGGAAATAAACTGAAACTGGAAAATGCCACGGAAAACAAGCTTGCTGGAATGGGGGTGGCTTATCTCTGAGAAGAGATGTGACGGTTGTGCTCATTCGCAAGAGATAGTTACAATGAGGCTCTGAAGACCTTTTACAATAAATAGGAATGTCAAAAACCATAGACATCCAAAAACCTAACAATAGGAGATGAAGCGCCAAAAGTCATGTGGGCCCCGTTTGGGTAAGTTAGTACATCAACTTCTCGGGGTCATAACTTTTGCACATGATCTTCGTTTTAGGTGCATGATAGCCCATTGGAAAGGTCTAATTGAGAAGACCAATTTTCGACTAGCCCAAGGAAGTGCCTTTAGTAGTCCCCTAGGCCCCCAATCCCCAAAAATGTCATTTAGGGCCTCGAAATGACCCCAGAAGTTTGGAACCCGAAAAACTGTTGAAAACTGCCAAGGTGGAAAACTGTTTTTCAATCCAGTGGAATAGGTGGGTGGCCACCGATATCCACCTGGATCACTAGCACCTACACTAACTGAAACATATACCTTATATTTTGCTTGAAAAATAATATACCGCGGTTAGAAAAACGAAAATTTCGAATAATTATTCACAATTTCTATAAATAAAAATTATAAATTCAGAAAGCTAATTCAATTTCCTACATTTCATATTTTTATACCATATTYAAATACATTGTAAAAGTACCTTGAATAATCCCTCCAAGTTAACATATTGTTGTTTTTCCATGTYTRCATTSTCACTAACTARTCATGATAGAMTATCATTAATTTGTAACCACCCTCAATTCAAAACAAGTTTTTACCTTCAAAACTCTATTCATAATAGGCCATGCCATGTTCATGATTTAACACTTGTCCTTTTCCTAGTGCATGAAAKACTTAGAGCCACCCAACACTTTAACCAATTTAAAAATCTATCTATAACTATTTTCAACTAAATCCACAAAACATACAATTTTTCTTTATTATTTATTCCATAATCAACACAATATTTGASAGTAAAATAATTTTGTTCATTTCATATCCAACACCATATTTAAAAATAAAATAATAATACATATTCAAATGAAAAATGTCCCTAACTTCATATATACCACTAGGATGTCCTTGACTAACCCCATTAAAAAAATACCCAAGAATAACCCCATTAAAAAGATACCCAAGAAAAAAAAATTAATAACCCACTAAAAGAAGTAAAAACCAAATTTTTATTTTTAAACCCCATTAAGAAAACCAAGGAAAAGAAAAGTCCATACCAAATTCTTAAACCCCATTAAAAAAACCAATGCAAGGAAAATAAAAGATACCAAATTCATTTAAAAATAAAAGTCAATACCAAATTCATTTAAAATCTGATTTCCTTGAAACAAGATTCCTTCCCATGATTTATATAAGACAATCTCATATTATGAAGCTCCGATAATTATGAATTCAATCCTTTAAAAAATCATGTTATTCTTGACCAGTGAGAAACCCCAAAGCAGGGCATGGAAAAACCGATTTTGCTTATTTGTTAACTTATCATAAATTAAATTTTATTTTTTTACAATTTTTCATAATTAAATTTGATTTTTTATAATTTATATTTAAATTTGATTACTCATTATTTAAAATTAGTTTTTATAAAACAACTCTCTATAATTTTGAATACGTTAACCGTTAAGTTGATGAAAGTTAATCACACAATATAAAAACTCAAAGAAAAGAAAAGTTAATAGCCCCATTAAAAAACAAGGAAAGAAAAGTCAATACCAATTTCCTTTAAAATATAAATATTTTATTATATGAAGATTTCTTCCATGCTTTATATAATATATTTTCATTTTTTTTTTAAGATGTAGAGAAATTGGTAACTTATGGAGATTATTAAGGTAGAACTTCTATTGAAGGGACATCTACTTTTGGAATGGGTCAATATGTTTACATTGTTGGAATTGAATTAGGGTGGGAAGAATAACAAACATGCTACTCAACCACTTAAAAATTGAAAATGATATTATTTAAGGCTCAACCACAAATTCATCCACTATCTTAAAGTGATGCCCTATAACTTTGTGCTAAGCCCTCATTCCCCTAAAAACTTTTCTTCTTATTTGTGACTAGTGAGAAACCTAAAGCACCAAGGCATGGGCAAAGCCAACTTTGTTTGTTTATTAACTTACCACCAGCATAGACCCATCTTCACTTTGGTTCTACCAAGCACTGAGAAGGATCAAATCTCTAGAGGTGCAAACATTTCCTTTTGCACTCTAAAACAGGTAAGGAGAAAGGATTACAACTGACATATACAATTTTCATTTACTTAATTTTTTATTATTATTGAAGAGTGACATGTGTCAGCGCCACATTGAATTTAGACATAGATTAACACATCTACCTAACACTGATCTATAGAATGCACCTCTAGACACAATAAATTAAACTTAACATTATCAAATTTGATGAAATTATGAATAAGTGAACCAAAAAAAAAAATTAGTAGAAATTATGAACAAGTTAACCGTTAATCACGCAATATAAAAAGTATAAAAAAAGAGAGGAACTCGGGAGGGAATCATGCAATATAAAAAATAGAAGGAAGAGGACCAAGATCAAGTTTTATTTTTCCCGATTTAGATATAATTTATAAGATTTTGGATGCAATCGTCTTTCAAATGCGTTAAGGATTCAAGAATCTGAGAGAGAGAGAGAGTAAGGGGGAGACAGAGAGGGATGAGAGGTAGAGAGAGGTAAAGAGATAAATGGGGGGAGAGTGAGTGAGGGAGAGAGAGGAGAATATAATTAGTGAGAGAGGGAGGGGGATATAGAGTGAGATAGAGAG
>JASDQU010960096.1:0-11597 GCA_032191745.1 Picea mariana | reverse complement strand
ACCCTAGCTTGGATATTATTGTAACAGAGCACTGCTCGATTGGAGGTTGCCCCCTCGAAGAGGCCTGTGAACATTTCTATCTGATTCAAAGTGCTATTTCTGTTGCTATTTCGTATATCATTTCTCTGTATTGTGAAGATTATGCTGGATATTTTACTGTTATTCTGTCATTTCTAGCATTTCTTTTCTGTTCTGCATATTTTATATATCTGGTATTTTGCATAATCACAGGTAACGAAAATTGGTCCCAACACAATGACCAACTTGTTAAATAAGTGAGGCATCGTAATGGATCTTCCAACGGCCGAGAGATGCTTCCATTAATGTAAATATATCGGTTATGGCGTGGTCTTAATGTCCAAAAGTGGTCCACCAACCCATAAATGTGTTTTCTAACCGTCTGGGGCATCATTCTAATGGTCAGAGTGCCTCCAATGGTCATCTAACTTCACCAAGGCGAAGTCCCATTCTGCGCAGCCCCGTTGTTCCAGTGAGGTTCGAACCCTACTAACTTGCCTCCTGCAAGGTTCCAGTCTGCGAAGTCCTCCATCTGGTTTCTGTAGCTTCTTTTATCTTTTCCAACTTAGCTTTCTTTTTATTGAGCTTCTTTTCCTTCTTTCCTATTATCTGAGTCTCTCTAACTATTTCTGGAATTCTCTTTCCATTTTTATTCTTATCTTCCCCTAGCATAGTGGCTTCGCACTGTTGAGGTTCCCTCAAAGGGTCTAAAGCTAACATTCCTTTTCTTAATACTTCTTGAGTGGGCATACTTCTTTCTTGCATAGATAGGTTCTTCAAGCCTTCTTGCATTCTTTCGACTTTGACAACTAATTCTCTTGCCTTCTACATTGTTGTTTCTCTCTATTGCTTCGAATTATCCTCTTGTTCTTCTATTAGTCAGTCTATTTTCCTGGCTATGATATCCGTTAGTTCTTGATTTTTTTTTCTATAGCTTCTTCCTCTTCTTTGCTTCTGATCTGATCCTTCTCAATCCAAGTCTTACCTAACAAAAGTAGGAAGGTGGCGTTGTCCCCAACAAACTGAATGACTTCAAATTCTTCTTCAGTCAATGTTCCCTGAACAATAATAGGTACATTAGTAACTCTTCCACATAAGGTTATCATCTTACCCTTAAACAAGTCTATCCTTCCCAATGAAGGTACCACAGTAGGATTTCCAAAAATTTCCCAAGTTTCTTTTGTCATAATATTCACTTGTGTTTCTTCATCCAAGACACAATCTATGTCAAAGTCTTCTATTCTTGCATTTATGCATTGTTTTACTTTCAAGATATCTGATAAACTGACATCTTTGTGAACATCCATCATTTATTTCAATTGTAATAACGTAGTATGAAATTTTTCTTACCTTTTCTCTTTATGAATTCCTAATATGCCCTTAGTCTCTTGACTTTCTTCATAGTTTTCTTGTCTTATGTTCATCCCTTCAACTTTAGCAATCATCCTTGGACAATCCTCAACCTCATGACCAACAATCTTACAACAAAGCCAAATAGAACCTGTGCCAGGGAATTCCTTAGCAAGGTGTCCTGGTCTTCTGCAGTTATAATACAAATTTAATCCTCTTTTTCCTTTAAATTTTCCCCAACCTCTTCTGTACTGCGCATTTCCTTTAGGATCATAGTGTTGGACCTGCAATCTACAAAAAACAATTCTAGGTTCCTGCATCCACTTATTAGTCCAAAAACTCTTTCTATGCATAGGAATAACATATCTTTCTTCATTTTCATTAAATTTACTCAAATCAACTCTTTCTTTCAGCTGCTCCCTAACCTTCAGACTAAGACATAATCTATTAAACATACTTAGGTTCATGCTTTTGAAAAAAAAAATTTCACTTATCTTTCTCTTTCCAAAGCACAAAGCTTGACCTCTTTTAGGATCTTACCTCTTTTCTTCGGATTGGATTTATTTCTTAGTAAAAATCTTCACAAGTCAAGTAGAGTACTGCGACACTTCAACAATAGATCTACGCTCAAAGCCTCTATTTTTTCTTTACTAAGTTCCCAACAATCATAGTTTTAGGTCCCAACAACAGAACCATTTGTTGGCACAGGGGTAGACCCAGGGTTCAATGCACCAACGAAACCCCGACTACCGGCCCTTTTGGCAATACCTATGAAGCAAGCGAGGTGTCACCTGAGGTAGAAGCTGGGGGGCTTACAGGACACAAGTCTCTGTAACCAAGTTGGGACACATATCTGTGATAATAAAACTTCACGGAGTATTTTGTTAACACTTATGAAGTGACATACATTAGTTCATTAACCTTATTAACATCACAAAAAATACCCAAGGATAGATCTAGCGTAGTAACACAAAGATTATACACCTTAAACACTTACCACTTAGCACTTTGAATTAGATCTAGCATTTTAACATAAGAAAAGAATTAAAGAAACATATACATATCCATTACACATCTAATCTAAACACTAAGAAAAACAAAACAAAGATAATATTGCACAAAGAAAACCATAAGACACCATATGTACGTGGTTCACCCCAATGTGGGGCTACGTCCACCAACCACTTCACTTCTTTATTATTCTCCAATCTCTTACATTCAGTTACTCCTGTGCACTAAGCCACAGAGTCAAGCTTTGTGCCAGACAAGAGATCTATGCACTGAGAACCAGATCCTCCTTCCAAAACTAGGTCAAGGCACAGGGCTACCTCTCTATCAAGCACAAAGCCTTCACACACAGACACTCCTTTGCACAAAGCAACTTTATTCACATAGAACTACCTTCACTTCGCTAACTAGCTAACTACTTTTACAATACAATCTTCTTATTTATATCTTACAAACCCTTACAATAAGGCCTAATCATGGGAAAACCCCATGGCCCGACATCCCATAAACCCATTACAAAAACCTTAGTGGACCCTTTACTGGGTCCACGTAGCCTACAAAATCAGTGATATCTGCGATCTCAACTCCACTTGGGCGCTCCTTCTTCGACCATCATGTCAAAGTCAAAAAGTGGGCCAAATCTGACCAAGGTTTCCTCAAAAATTGGTCGAGGGCCAACATAAGCGAATGTTGCTACTTCATCTGAGAGTCCTCATACTCTTGTTATGGATACTACCGCAGGGGGCATACTACCTCCTCTCCCACCTCCGTGAGTCAGGACCATAGTGGTCTCGACTCCCTCAACTTAAATAAGTGGTTTGATACCATTATCAGCTTCGACCACCGCTCCATTTAGTTAGAGTGTGATGGGACCTCCCTTCTCATACGGGATGCCCAGATTTGATTCAAGCTCAGTTCTTACTTATTCCACCTTACAGACCATGGGTCTAGGGGCAGGGAACTCGAACGCTCCTGTGCAAGGGTCAATCGGGGGCACTTCTGTCCCTTTTAATGCTATCCCTTATGGTGGGGGTCATATACCTCCTTTGTCCCCTTCGCTTGGTGGTGCTTTTTAGCATCCAATCAGGCCAAATGCTAATTATAGCTTGTTTGGTGGAGGAAGTTTAGGAACTTCGTCTCATACAATTATGGTGAGGTCTATGTCGTTCTCTTTGTTCAGTGCATTTGGGAACAATTATTTTTCTTCGGCTGCTATCTCAGCTGGGGGCAACCCCATTTTTGGTCAACAGAACCCGGTAGAAGGTACTATTCCTTCGCAGGGAGCGACGACTGGAGTTTTCTCCACATAGGGTCTTTGGAATACTTGGCAGGCATCAGTTCCCTTGCAAGGGATGCCGGTAGGGTGAAAACCCTTCCATGCTTAATGGAACCCTGGGTAGGGCTTCATACCCATCCCCATCGGATTAGCTGGGGGTATCCCCTTCCAAGGTCCTTGGAACAAAATGCAAGGAGAAATCCCTGCACAAGCTATGTCATCCAATTTCGGGAGTCAATTGATGATACCCCAACCGACATAGTTTCCGTATGCTGGTCAAGGCCATGGTTTTTACCAAAAACCTAGCCAACAATCCAAATTTTCTTGGCAACTTGGTGCCAGTCAAACTTTAGGACCCTCTTTTCCTGTAAATAGTTCACAACAGAAACTACCATTTCTGGCAACACTACATCTGCCATACTTGTCAATATTACTGAACAACCCAATTTGTCATGATCTTCATTGGCCCCCCATGCCGACTAAGTTTCCCTCAGATATTCCAAAATTTGAAGGCAAGCCCGGTGAGGATCCAGGTGATCATGTGACAACCTTTTATTTATGGCGCCCATCAAAATCATTGAGGGATGAATCCGTCTAGTTGCACCTTTTTCAGCGCACTCTTATTGTGGGTGCTGAGAAATGGTATATTGAGCTCGACCACTCGAGGTATTCTTACTTCAACAACTTGGCAATGGTTTTCTTGAACCATTTCCAGTTACCCGTGAGATACAATGCCAACACTGAATTGTTGGCCAACTTTGAGAAAACCAAGGCCGCCACATCTTTGATCATATCCAATAATGGTGGCGTCAAAAGAGCTTAATTAAGGTCCAGGTCCCTCCTACTTTCTTTCTTGAGTGGTTCCTTAAGTCTATAGTGCTCTGCATATCCAAGGACGTAGCGACTTCCAGAGTGTTTTCATAAGAGGAGGCAATTATGAGAGTGCAACAACTTGAACTGATATACTCTCAGTCTGTCATGCTCTACGATATTTTTCCATATGCGCCATGGTCTATTCTCGATAAGGCCAAGCAAAAGTATGGACGCCATGCCAAAGTATTGTGGGATCAACACAAAGCAAGTCCATGGATCTGTTTTAGAATCAATTGCAACAATTGTCGATACAAAAGACTATGGCCAGCTAGACTTTAAGTTCGGTTGTTCCTCCTACCCAGACATCGGATGTATAGAGTGTGTAGTCGACGAATTCCAAGGCCAACCAATAGCCTAAGGGAAAGAATAAACAATAGAATAAGAAGGGTAAAGGGGATAAAAAGTATACCAACAATGCTGGCGGGGAAAAAATGGAGAAGAATAAGTCGAAGTATCTATGTAATATTTTCACAGAAGACCACCCAACTCATCTATGCCCTTGGCTTGTAGAAGCTCAAAAGCTATTAGCGCATCAACAACCTGCTGTGCTGACGAACCCTTTTCCACATGGGAAAAACATGACTCAGTCTTCAACATCCTCAAGCGCGGAAGGGGGCATTAGGGACCACCCACACCTACCAATAACAACCCGACCGTGAATATTTACATGATGAATTCTGAAGCTAATATAGCAACTAGGGCCCGAGACTACGGAATGTCAAAATCTGCTGAGAAGGGAAAATAAGCCATTAACCCACCGAATCCTCTCCAGATTGAGAAGGCAGCGAGAGAAACAATGAATCACATCCCTAAAGGTGTGTTTAATAAGGCTTCTCATAATCCAAACATGAAGGCAACCCAAAACTACTCTGTTGCAGAAGATTTGGCACAAACCACTTGCACTATGTCTGCTTTGGAAGTGTTGGCACAGGGGAAGACCCAGGGTTCAATGCTTCAACAACGCACCAAAAAAAACCTAACTACTGGCCCTTTCGGCAACACCCGCGAAGTAGATGAAGTCTCACCCGAGGTAGAGGCATGGGGGGATGCAAGACTTAAGTGTCTACAACCTAGCTGGGACATAGATCTGTGATTACAAGACTTAATATAGAACTTAGCCAACAATATGCATTAAGTTATGATCCTTATTCACATTGCAGATTAACCCTAATTACAAATCAACACAATAATAACGAAGATTAAACACATCTAACCATTTAGCACATTACATCAGAGCAGATCTAGAATTCATTCATATATAAAGCACTAAGCATCATTGGATCTACCTATTATACATCAAGAACAATGCACTAAGAAAATAAATGCATAAATAACATGAACAACATAGCACAAATCACATCGACACACGATATATGTGGTTCACCCCAGTATGGGGCTACATCCACCAACTCTTCTTCTTCTTTATTAATCTCCTTCAATCTTCTTACAGGCACAAAGCCACAGAGTCAACTCCACAAAGGACATGATATCTGCATGCACTTCTCCAGATCCTCCTTCCTTGAATCAGATCAGGGCACAAATCCTTACACAGTCTGCACACAAAGCACTTCCAAAATGCTTTCACTTAGCTTTGAAAGCCTTAACATAGTCGTGCACAAAGCCAACTAGCCATGCACTAAGTCGATCAATGACTAGTAACTACTTACTTTCACTAAGCCACATGTTTTCTTCTTACATCCTTAGCTACTTATTTATACATTACAAAAATGGCTCAGACATGGGTAAACCCATGGGCCAACATCCCATACCTGTTACATAAACCCTAAAAGCCGAAAAATCCTGCAAAATGAGCGAGATCCCATGATCTTCGCTTTGCCTGGATGCTTCATCTTCGACCATCCCGTCGAAGTCCCAAAAATGGTCAAACACGACCAAGGTTCTATTGAAACTTGGTCGAGGGTCAACAGGCCCCCAACACTCACCTGTGACTCATCCTAAGTCACTCTGATTTGGGAAATACTGCTTTGAAGGCCTTGCACTTAGCTCGAGCTGCCTCTACTTGTTGCTTCGCCAAAGCCTCCTGCTCGACGAACTCCTGAATGACTTGCTCGGTGACAGACCCTTCCAGGTGTTGTTCCATGGTTGCGACCACTTGTTCCAACTGTGAGCCTCATCCCTTGATCTCTTCAAAAATTGTGTAGGATTCGTCCTACACTAGCTGGAGTCTCTGTGTCACCTCCATAACTCTGCTCTAGATGGAAGTGACCTATTGTTGATCTGTGCACTGCTACTACAATCTCTTCATCTTCTCAACTATAGTAAGAAGCTTCATCTGTGCTTGCATTGTCGACACCTGTTGCTTCGCCTCCTAGAGCTATGCCTCCAATTCCCTCAGCTCCAGGTCTTCTGCAAGGTGCTCATAGGTCTGTACACTTTGATTACTTAGTTGCTTACATTTTGAGGTCAACACCCCAATTCTTTCTACTATGCTCCTAGCAGTTTCTTCCCTCCAATCTCTCACTTCTTGTGGAGTGCTCAACATTGCTTGAAGTTCTAATTCTGCTACTCTTGCTTGAAGCTGTTGAATGGCCTCAATGACCTTTCCCACTTGGATCTTATCTTTCTCTTCTTCCATCTGTGCTAACCCCGACACAGAGTGAAGTGCTCTAGTTACCGCCTCTATAAATCCAATCTTCTCCATGAGCAGCTGGTCTTTCTCTTTTTGGATTTTCTCTTTGTCCTCCTCGAACTTCGCTCTAATGTCATCTTTCTCTTGCTGCAAAACCTGAAGTTGCTCCTCATTTTCTTGCTTCAAGGCCTCTGTGGCCTGCTCCTTTTCCTCTTGGGACCGACGAAGTCAAGCCTCTGTTTCATATTCTAACATTCGCAATTGGGTGGGCTCATCCCCCAATCCTACATGCTCTGTTGAAGATGGTGCAGTAGACATTGCGTGGCCTGACTAGATAGCTTGTTGGATGCCTTTCAGTTCTTTCTCGATTCTGTCATACAGATTTTCTTAGTTCACTTCATGTCTCTGTAGAATATCCTCTGAAGCATATTCTACTGATGTGATGATGATATCAATGTCATCCACTGTGAGCATGTTCTTCGACTGAGGCTTGTTGGTGCGATCCTTCTTCCTTGCCGAAGGTTTCTCCGGGGAAACCTTCCTCTTCTACGATGCTTCTGTTGTGGTGAGGGGATCCTTGGTGGTGTTACATCACCTTTGTCCTACTTTTCTTGTTCTTTCCCTCTTTCCTCTTGTTTTACTTCGTCTCCTCCTCCTCCTACAAGTGAGTCAGGCACAGTTTCTTCTGATGCATTGTCCTTATCCTCACTGTCTATGTCCTACACTTCCTCCTTTTTCTTCTTTTTCTTTAAGTTGCTCTATCCATCATACTCAGTCCGGGTGATTAAAGGAATTTCGATGATGTCGGGGTCAAAGAGTTCTACATATTCGACCGGTATAAGGAATTCAACTGGCCATTCCTTGGTTATCTCCTCCATGTCTTCATCAGTCAATTTATAGTAGGACTTCAACTCCTCCTTGCTTCCATCCATATGCATAGTGATGAAGATGAAGTGTCAGTTTGTAATGCCCTGTTTCCCCCAGTTTGTAAAAATAACTGGACTGGACAAGAACTATGGTAAACTCATAAATGTGAATATGTGATGTAAATGGACCTTGAGGAAAAGGTCAATGAATGTGAATAACAATATGAATTTTATTGCAGGACTGCTGAGAGGGGATGTGTAGAAAAAGAGACCACGATGGCGGTGGAAGGCNGAACCAAAAGCAGCTCGTTGGCCCCAAATTAAATGACTCACAAGCTGGTAGGTAGATGGCTTAGTGAGGGATGGGGAGGTGAACCACCTATCCGCAGAGCAGTCATGACTGACCAGCGTGAGGGAAATCATGCCACATGCAACCTCGCAAGAGGATAAGGCGTAAGGTAGAAGTGATTGGGGGAGCAGACACGAGGGGAGAACTCTGGCATTACACAGAGTGAGTGATAGCAGAGAGGAGGGATTGCAACCTTCGCTCCTGGTCACTAGCAGACGGAGACGCAGTCTCATAGCATCGTGGTCTCAGCTCGGGGGTGGCTAGTGGTAAATCCGCTGGGAGTCACTAAGCCTATGGTTGGGTGGAAATGAGCACCCCTCTCAACAGTCGCTTAACCCTGGTGTTATTTCTGATAAGTGTTTTGCCTCTGGCACCTTGAAACATATGTATTTGGATAATTATGCTCATAAGCTGTGAAATTGTGAATGTTTTCATTATAAGAATGTCCGTGTAGTATTTTGATCAGTACTAGTAGTTGTATATGCTTATAACAGAAAAACCATGCATGGCTTATGTTGGTAAATGAATTTAATTATGCATAAGTTGAACCAAGTCAGACTTCAAGCCCGTTCTCGGAAAGTTGTTTCCCCTTATCTGTCTTCTGGAATGCCCCGGAATAGATCTCTTCATAGAGATTCCCTCCTTGGAAAGGTTTACCAAGAACCTGGAAAAAGGACTTGAATGTGCAAGTCTTAACAACCCTGCACGAGGAGGAACGACCCTCTTAAAAATCTTGAAGTAGCAGCGTAGGGATAAGTATCGATCAACGGATGAGATCCCGTCGGAAGATCCATGGTCATCCACGACTGTTAGATTGACGAAATAAAACAAGGGCATTGCATACCTTTCCCCTTTTCCTCTATCCTCGTGAATAGTGAGGAAATCGGGATCGTAGACCCCCAAGGTCCATGAGAACATCTGGACCGTTGATTTTTCCACGTCCATGAAGTAGTGGGAGAGTGCGTGATGTGGGACAGATCTGAGCCGTTAGATCTTAGCTAGAACAACCCGACGACCATTGGATATGTTAAGAGATGCATGAGGGTTAAGCCCTCGTGAACAGGAGGTTGAAAGTCCCAACGAGAGGCATGGCCATCGGGATATCGACATTCATGAAATCGGGAGTCATGATGACATGAGGTCGGGAATTTTCATAGTGAAAATCTTGGAATCAATATGAGCCGTCCATCATAGGAGGACACGTGGCGGATATCAAGAGTCCATAGGTATTTCAGATACCGGGGATTCGGGTTGACCAAGGATTTGCATCACTGGGAGTCGCAAGTCGCGAAATTGCGAAAAAACGAGGATCGTTCATCTGAGGGTGGACACATGAATGATAATTCCGCTACCCCTCTCCACCTTTGCAAGCAATGCACGAATAGGATCCCTTCAGAGGATCCCAGGGTCTGTAATGACCGTTGATTTAAGAAAGAGACATAGGCATTAATGGCACGACCCCTTCTTTTTCCCTTGCAAGAGATGAAGGAATCAGGACCATAGACCCCATGGTCCATGGAAGTGCCTGGACCATCCATCTTTAGAGCACACGTGGCCGCTGGTATGCGCTTCGGTGTTTCCGCACCTGGGAAACAAAAGGGAAAAGAACCCTTGTCTTCACGAGTCATGAAATTCTGATCACTGAAGCCTCGAAAAGGCGTGAGGTATGATTAAGATTGAGAAAATCCAGGAGTTGATCGTGACCGTTGATCATCCCAAAAAGACCATGACCATTGATCTTGGTTGAGGGTCGCCCCCGTCCATCGAAGGGACATGTGGCTGCCGGTCTACATTTCAACGTTTCGGCATCCGGGGAACCAAAAGACAAGAACCCTTGTCTTCGCGAGTCACGAAATCCCGATACCTGAAATCCCGTAGACTGTCGGATCCACGCTCCTAAGATTCGTCGATCTCTTACACGGCTTTCCATATCAAAATTTTGGAGATTTGAATGACAAAGAGTCTTGGAGTCGTTGCACTTTGAACTCCCGAGTACCGAAACCCCAAAAGTATCCATGCCGTTGGATCAAGGGAGGCTTACGGTCGTCGATCTCCCTTTGGAGGGAAACTTTGGGGACCTCGGAAGTTTCGGGGATTTGAATGGGGAAAGGTAGAAGTTGTGTATCGCGATTCCCCGAATCGTGAAAAGCCAATAAGCTCTTCGTTGGCTTAAGTGCATGGATGCCATATAGGGTCACATAGACAAGACCCTAAGAGAGAAACTTGCCCCTCTCTAGCCCCTTCGGGGTTGGGTGTTTCGCTGTTTCAAGCTTCGGGGATTCTCATTGTTGAGAAATCAACACAAATTTTTGATTTGCGTAGTGGGCGTGTGACAAAGTGGCATCAGAGCATGGTTACAACACTCAACCTGATTGGGCTCATGCACGAGTTGTGCATAAGCTCCATTGGAAGTACTCCTACAAAGAGTAACCCCTAACGTAACTCTCTTGTCCAGGATTAAAACTTGGAAACGAGAACCCGACTGTGTATGCATGAGAAAGAGTTATAAATTATGCGCAAATTATAAAAAAAATAAAAATGTATTTGACTCTTGACTAATAACCAGTGTTTGTCTTTTCACTCAAGTGGACGATCATCTGCAGGAATCTATAGACGCAGAGTATGGTGACTCACCAAGAGATGGGAGAAGGATCCCACAACAGAGATGAAGAGTCTGACGAAAGAAGAGCAATAGGAACCCCTCCAGACCTAGCCGAGACTGTGAGGAGTCTCATGGTTGAATTGCAAAGCTGCAAGGCCGACAATGAAAGGATGATGAAAGAACAAGAAAAGCAAACCGAAATTAATGCAGTTTTACGGTAGAGCTTATCCGACCTACAGTGACAAATGCAGCAGGAACCTGAGATGCAGAATCATGGTCATGTCAGTGGCCATACTGAGAGAAGCACCTCAAGAAAGGTCCACCCCAGAGGTAAAGGACCAGTGCCGAATGATCCCACTGAGAAGGAAGTTGGCGATTCATAAGGCTCTTCCAGCAATAGGACCAGTTCCTATTTGCAAAGAAAACAGAAGAAGAAAAAGACTTCCAAGAGTCATAAATTTGAGGAATTCAGAAAGGCCAAACCTCCCTCCTTCGACGGTGAGATAAAAAAGGGAGAGGAAGCCGAGGCCTAGCTACTTGGACTGAAGAAATATTTCAGAGTCCATGATTTTTCAGAGAATTTGAAGGCCTGAGTGGCCACTTTCAATTTGAATGGAAAGGCTTCCATCTGGTGGGAAGATCTTAAGAATATGAAAGGGGTCCGC